>JAQGAP010000489.1:0-33575 GCA_034697805.1 Orchesella bifasciata | reverse complement strand
TGTAGTTTTACTTGAAAGCTTATCAATAAGTAATAATACCTTACGATATTCTTGGAAATAGACCAGCAGTTGAAGTGCCTAAGGTACCAGAGAAGGAATCGCTTGTTGTGAAACGAGCACCGTACGGATATTTCTGTCAGATTTGCTTGAAAGTTTGGTACGAAGAGACACTCCAAGGGACCCTGGAGGACAGACAAGAAGTTTATTCGAAATTTGCAGAAAAGATGACACGTCATTTTCAGTTGGAAAAGGTGAAAAGCATGTGCAAAGCTCCTGTAAACTTCGTGTCGGTGGGTGTGTTCAACAACTCGTTATGTAATACTTGTTGGTCCTCGTCTTCCGCGATAAGTAAATTACATATGGAGCTGAAAAAACAGGAGATGAAATTAGATTCTGAGATTTTAAAAGTCACCAAAATGTTACAACAGCCTGAGTTCATTAAGAAGAAGGAATTGGCTGAGAAAATCGTGGCAGCAAAGTCCCTGCATGACGTGTATAAATTTAACGATAGGCTAATAACTGCAGGTATTTGCAATTTTAAATACTAAAGACATTTATGTTATATATGACTGCTTTTTGGCCAGCAATGATGAAGACCTAATTAATGATTCTTGTCCACTAAACCAATTCTGTAGGTGGAAATTTGGCTTCATTTCCCAAAGTAATCTTGAAACGAGTTGACGATAAAAATCCATCTGTACAAAAGCAAAACGAAAACCAAACTTCTGCGTCGACAGTCTCAGTTTCAGAGCCAACTGTGATACCAACTGTATTCTATGGAACAGCTGGAATACGAAGTTTATTAGGAGACGTCATTCGATGCAAATCATGTGATAAATGCTTTTTATCTCAGATGGATTTGCAGGGTCATCAAATCAAATATCATCCCAAACTACCCAAGCCAATAATGCCACCGGTTCATGCTCAACAAATTAATCGTGATTTGAATACTGCAAAAGCGAGTACACAAGAGTCTAAAGTGAATAAGACTTGTGAAACGGTGAGCCTAGACACAAACGAAGGCAAACATCGTGAAACTGTGGTGGTTCTAGATCTTCCTGAGGATGACTTTAGTGAAATTATGAACTTAGACCTAGGAGGAGACGATGAAATTTGTGAAACAGTAGAAGACCTAGATCTTGATGATAATAGAGTTTTTGAAACAGTTGACCGAAGTCAAAATAGTGATGTTTGCCATCAAAATGTTGAACCTAATCCAGTAAAGCCAAAGCCAACCAGTAACAGCGATCAAATTTCGCTACCAACACCGACCCTTGTATTGAATGACAAGTTATTAGAAACTGATAATGCAAACGAGGGCAGTGAAAATAACAGCGTGAAAGGGATGTCGAACCATTCAGAATCTTCTAGAACTGTCGAACCTATTGATAGCGTGAATGAACCATTACAACAAGAAATAAAAACTGAAGGATCTAAAAAGGTCGTTGGTCCCAGAAAGGTTCCATACATGTCCTCAAAATTCATTGGAAAGTATCGTGTGGTATGTAAGCTCAAGAACATTCAGACAGGTGAAACATGCGTTGGAGTTTTAGGGAAGAGTAATTCTGATAAAGGAGAAGCCATGCCGAAAGTTTTGTCATTAGGAAAGTTTCCCAAAAGAAGCAAGCCAAAACCAAAACCGCGCCGGAAACCTGTTCATCAACGTCAACTTATCAAGATTCCAGGACCTCCCTTTATATGTCCAATACCTGATTGCACGAAGCAGTACGATCAACTGATTAGATGTCGACGTCACTGGAGACAGCACCTTCGGAGATGTGCAGTAAAGGCTGGTCAAGCAGAAAAGAAGCAAGTTAAAACCGTAAATGAACAGAAACTTCTAAAACTGAAATGTCCTGTGGAGGGGTGCTATTCCCTATTTAATATGAAAGAAGCACTGGACTGTCATTTGAAAACCCATGCGGAACATCCTTGTCAGTTCTGTGATCTTTCCTTTTATGACCCTGGAAGTCTAATGTCCCATGAAATTCAACATAAGCAAAATATCAAAACTAACAGTGAAGATGCTAATACAAACGGCATATTTGACTGTCCTCGTTGTGAAGGTGCGTTCAAATCTTATCGATACTTGAAGAGCCATTATTGTATGAAACATTTGAAAATAACTACAAGAAGATCCGTACCCACGCCTGAAAATAAGCTTGCACGTCATTGCAAAGACTGTGATCATGAATTTTCCACTTTATCCAAATATCACAGCCACAGACATATCTTCCACGGGGAAACAATTGAATTGCCTCACTCTTGTCCAGACTGCGATCAAAAGTTTTTGACTGAAAATAACCTAAATCGTCATCGCCGAGTACATACAAATGCAACACAACAACTTTCTTTTCAGTGCCACATCTGCCCAAGGATGTTTCATCATAGGTATAGATATGAAATACATGTAAAAAGTCATGCCAAGAGGAAATACAAAACACAGGCGGAGCGCAGGCAATCTTCAGGTCCTGTTATTTGTGATCAGTGTGGAAGAGGATTTTCTAGTGAAGGTTATTTATATATGCACATGCGTACGCATGAAAATTCCAGTGGGCCAAAATTTAAATGTCCGGTTTGCGAGAGATTTTTGATCTCTCCTGGACGGTTGGAAGACCACATGCGAACTCATTCCGGAGAAAGGCCATTTGTGTGTCATGTATGTGGCGACGCTTTTTACGACCGTCGTCTTCTTGGTTGCCATTTGGCGAAAAAACATCCACCGGATAAATGTGAAAACAATTAGTTGTAGAATGCATCCGTTTTTCTAAGCTAATTTGGTTTTTTTAAGTTATTTGATACGTTGTCATTTTTATTTTGTGCTTTTTATTATTATTTTCTAAACAAGACGGTATACGAAAAGCATAATTTTGTAAAATATCAATTATTTCCAAATCCCCAAACAATTTAATAAACTGTTGTAACATATACTTCATGCAGAGATGTAAAGTTATCGAGATTTAGTTTCATCTTTGAAAACTTAGTATTAAAAAATGATAACAGCACTGCGCAAGTGAGACGTATACAAACATTACCTTTAGAGTTGATAGAATTGTTGATGTCGGCAAATATTTTATCTGGTCATTTTAAGTCATTGGATCACATGGATTCACATTACAATTATTCTGACCAAGGTGATTCCCAACTCCCTGAAAATCGTGACATGTCTTCAGTTAATATTGTAATGATTCGGTCAATAATTTTAATATTTAGCATGATGCATAATCGGCTTTAATACTTGCCTTGCATGTGAGTTACTTTTAGTGACTGAAGGTGATGATGATAGTTCTCAAATACTTATAAACCTCATGATACACCTCTAGAATTTGATTGACTCACGCAGGGCAGGCCTCTTACAAGCTTGCATTTCCTTTGAAGTTTTTCATATCGAAAAGGTTGAATAAGTGCCTTTGCGCGACTGTGACCTTGGCGTGCTTTCAGGCTTACGCACACTTTGCTACCGATGGTATTTGCACTTTTAAACGGTGCGGCCAACCAAGGGGACAGTTAATTTTGCAAATCATCGTTTCATGTGTAGTCACTGTACAAATACAAACATAATTCATACAAGGGAAGGGCACCGCCTAACAGTTTGTAAATATTTTAGTATCTACCAACCATGATAATTTAGGACGAGTAAGTATATTGAAGCCAATATCAAGAAATTGTCATATCATGTTAACTAACTGCGTTTATCATAGTTTGATCAGTTTATTCGCAGCATTGTTAGTGTTCGTCCAGTTCCTCCTCATTTTTGTCAAAAATTGAAGTTACTTTTTTTTGCATAAAAACGGCATCTACTTGCTTCATCAAAAATGAAACCCGAATTCAGTTTTAAGAGTTTTATACGACGTATTTGCATTAAACTGTTCTCCCTGCTCAATAGTCACAATATAGCAATTGTGACGGGTTTTGTAGTATTGTCATGTGCAAAAATTATGTCTTCAGCGCAATTCATAAGTTTGGGACCATGTCCACGGGTTTATGGAATGCCAGATTTCAACATTACGGGTGTAAGTAGAAGTTTGAACTGGAGTTTTAAACGGTTGTGCTGCATTTAAATTAAAGGTAACGACATAATATGCATTTATTATTCATTTCCAGTATGAAGGAAGATGGTATGAAGTTGAGAAGTATTGGTTCGTGTTTGAAGCAACATCATCTTGTGTAAGTCAAACCGGTAATCATACTCATGTAATTTACGACCTTTCATTTTCATCTCGATAACGAAATACTATCCATCAGGTTTCAGTTGAGTATCTAGACAAGGGAGATGGCACATTTGCAGTTGAAATTAGCCAGATTGAAGGACTGTAAGTATTCCTATCGCGATTTCGTTATTTCAATAAATGTGCTCCATATAAAAAAATGTTCCGTCCCTCTCTGATCATTAGATCTGGCCGTAAAATGATGAATCCGGGGTTGACAAGATATCTTAGTCGAGATGGAAGTGCTGACTTTGTACTCGATTTATTGGTAACTCAAAGCCCAGTTCCATGTAAGCATATGAAGGCATAATTTGCTAAGCAAATCTGTACAACTGAAAAAATGCTTTAACTACAACTACGTTTACTTTCTATAGTTCACTTCCAGTATCCATACATTGTAATTGACACGGATTACATAAGTTATACAGTCAAATATAGGTGCATGCAGGCTGGACCCTTCAATTTGCGTAAGGAAATCTTGCAAATATTCGAGTGTCATCGTTATCCATTGTGTTTTTGTGTTGTATGAATTACCATATCCTACAATCTGCATGCATATATGTTTTCAGAGACAATGTGGATTCTGTCAAGGAATAGGACTCTAGCTCCAGAAGCAAGGAAGGCTGTTTATAATAAACTACGAAAGATCGGACTTGACACTACGAGACTAACAATCAGCGATCAAGGCAACTGTCCTCCTCCGTGAATATTCAGAGTTTTCTGTAACCTCGCATCTACCGCAGTAATCATGAGTATAGTATCTAACATAAATATATTTGTACAAAACTTTACACTGATGTATATGATGGAATCAGAGTGCGCCCTTTGTCCATTTTCCACCCCTTTTTGGGTGGACAGTACGAAATGGACAAAACGGAAAAAAGCGTCTAAACGGACGAAATGGACAATCTCACGTGACATGGGAGCGAAATTTGAATCCGCCATATACACCCGTGTAAAACATGAGATAAGAAGTCTACAGTTTGATAGCAGTTACCTAACCCAGAAAATATTAAAATAAGTAGGAAATCAACTAGTTATTTTTAATATTGGAATAAATTCAGTTTAGATAATATAATTATGATTTTTTAGAAATGAAAAACTTTTCTTTATTAACTCATATTCATAATTTACCGTAGAAAAGGTTACTGTAAGAGAGAATTACGTGATTAATGAAGCAATGATGATGAGAAACATTAATTAACGGGATTCGTTCACAAAATATTGTCAACTTGATGCTAGGAACGTTTAAATTGACTTGCTAGAATTTCTACTGCAGTTTGTTAGTAAAACTGCATGTAAAATCTGTTTTGTCCAATTTCGTTCAATACGTCCGTTTGTCCACCGTCCGCTTGGTGGAAATTTCCGTTTCTTCCGGGGTGGAAATTTCCACTATCCACTGGACGGGCGCACTTTGGATGGAATCGGAATAGTTCATTTTAGCGATGAAACCTTGATACTTGCATTGTTGCATTTATAATCAATCGAGATTAGATTAGATTTGCGTTAAAGATGTTATATGATGCATGTGTATTTATGAATGTATGATATTACGTCGCTTGCTTTTCAATAAAAATGCATTTCTCAAGTACACGATGATTAGTTATGATTTTACTGCATTGTGCACACTGCAAAAAGGTACACAATATGGGAATATGCATTCATTCACACAGAAATTAGTTATAAACAGAAGTAAGAAGCATGAAATACGATCATTTGCAGTTTTGTAATAGCAAGCAAATGAGCAAGAGGACTCTTGCTAAGCATGCATGCAAAAACATCTTTTCTGCCTACGGCAGTGATCTACTTGGAAAATTGTATAGGGAAGCAAACGCAGAAAAATACGCATTTGGAGCATGCTTCCTTTCTAGCTAATGTATTTTACAGGTCAAATAGCATATTGGTTCTTACACATGGCACCCACTTGGCTTCGTTAGCTCTACTTATTTGCTAATTTTCAATGAACCGTTGGGTCGAACGTAAATGTCAAGTGTTATATGTTGGTCTTGTGTATAAGCTTTAACTTTACCATGTTATGAAGATGTGAATGTGATAATCTCATGTCCTGTATCTACATTTGTATAAAATTATTTTGCATTTTCCGTAATTTGAAATGATATAAGCATACATGAGCTTATCAATGTTTCGCGTTTCTCGTTCAGTTCAGTCTGTCAGAGATAATTAGAGACTGGTGCAGCACAGACGTGTTCAGAGTAAGTTGTTTCTGTCCTCCGGAGAGTTGTTATTTGGCAGTTTTCACTTAAACGGCAATAATAGTTGTACGTTCGAGTGACACGTAGGCTGAAAAATAGAAGCGATGGAGAACGTCTCAGAAATTATTTACGAGCAAGAGCAGTTCATCCCAAGGTTGACTGAGGATGTACGCAACAGTTTACGAGGTAGGTCAATTAAACCGCTAGTTGACAGCAAAAATATGAACTTTGTTCCTTTAATCATTGCTAAATTACAGAACGCTTTATGTGTATGCGAAACGGTAATGCACATGCTGATTGCTGAAACATTGACACATTGTATGGTACACTCAGCAATATTTGATGAACTAATTTATTAACAACACCTTCTTTGTTTTAGAAAACTACCAGTTAAGCATTCCCAATGAGTGTACAGGCTTCATTGTTCGCTGCTTGCGAATCAAAGATTATGATGTGGATAAGGCTTCAAAATTGGTAAGAACTATTACCATTAGAGGCACAACAAAATGCGTAAAATTTTGCATTGCATGCATGCATGTCTTAGTGTATATGCTCACTTAGATTGATTTCCGTCCTCATTTCTTAGGTCAAAAACTTTGCAAGGTCAACCCATCAACTTCATGACATTCTCGAGAAATTCCAACCAAAATTTTACAAAGAGCTGTACCTCAATGGACTGTTCACAGTCTTACGTTCCAGAGATGCTTTGGGAAGACAAGTGCTCATATTTCGATTAGGTATGCAATGAACATTATTCAGAAACTTTGGCCCTAGCTAACTATAACTATGCAATGCAAATCAAACCGAATGTAAATGAAAATGAGTTGTTGCTTACCTCTGTTTTTACTTTTAGGAAAAGTGGATCCAAAAGCATTTAATTTTGACGAGACTTCTTGTGCTGCAATGCTTCTGTTTAGCTATGTGGTGGGTCAATCTGTGGAGACTCAAAGAAAAGGCATAATCTTTGTTCATGACTTGACTGGATTCGGTATTCAACATGTCAAGTCTGTTAAGGCAGGGAGACTAACGCAACTTATCGGACTGATGCAGGTAGATCCATTAAATAAATATATACTACTGCTTTGTTGGTACCATTAGTTCCATGTATTGATTGGACCTTTTGAAACGCTTCTAGGACGGTTCTCCCGGTAGGATCAAAGGAGTTCACTTGATTTTCCACCCTAGAGTGTTCGGATTGATCTACCATGCTGTCAAGCCATTTCTAAAGGAAAAACTTGCAAAACGGGTATGTATGCTCAGTCACTTTTATACCCTGTCCATATTTATATTTCCATAATATTTCAGTCCGCAGTAAGTTGTCTACTGTGTGATGTTATCAGGAGCAAATAGGTTGTCAACCTTCATTTGAATGCTTCGTGTTTTACAGATTCATTTTCATGGAGATGATCTGACCTCTCTTCACAAGTATCTCAACCCAGAAACACTTCCCAAGTCATTGGGTGGTATACAAGATGATTCACAATGTTACGATCTTCCACTGCTCCACAAGCTCATCCGTGAAGAAACGATTCACAAAGGTATCATTGTGAAAACTTCTTTATCTCTTTTTATCTCGAATTCCATTTTTCTGATGCTAATGAATGATGCTTTTCATTTGCATTACAGAACTCCAAACTTACAGCGTTCCTACCTTGTAGGTTTACACGTCTGTGCCTAATAATCTCGAAGCAGTCTCAAATCTACATGTGACATAAATTGCCATGAATTTTATTTTACACTATTAATTTGATGTTAATCTTCAATAAGGCTATGAGACTGACTTATTGTACTCTACCTTGTATTTATGATAAGCAGGTACATTTTTCGCGAAATGACCATGTGAAACCAAGTTGGTTTGTCACGCTCAATAATTTATTGATTTAAACGATTTATTTTAAATAAGGATTCAATTTCCAAGTTTTGACATGTTAATGAATACATTTGACAATACACTCTGTGATAAAGTTTTCGTAACTCAAATTTTATACCGATATGGTATTTGAAAAAAAAAAAATAATTGACGCAGTAAAAATAAACCGAACTAAAATGATACTCAATTAAAAGCTTTGGGGTTGTGGTGTGGATTAATTAATCACACATTATGATAAGTACGTGCCATGCCATTCATTAAGCTTCCCTCGACGCTGCTTGCATCAACAATATTTTTCTTATAAATTTCCTTCAACTTGACCTCCAAGGTTTTGTGGAAAGTCTGAAGGTAATACATATGAAACATTATGAAAAATTACTCACTCACTCAGTACACACATAATAAATATAATAATATATATTTATGTACGACATAATATGTACTATGATTGTTACTAGTACTATACTCAAAAAAATAGTTTGATGTGATCACGTCGCCTCTCACATCTCCTCACAGCAACGTCCATCTAAACAAGAAGGCACTGCCTGTCTTCATCACATTTATCCATATTGTTTTACTGACATTTCTATTAGTATCAGTTTTTGAATATCTTTTCCTATTGCTTCGCCCTCTCCTTCACCTCCTATGCAATAAAAATGCATTTTAGTTACAAAGCATTGCTGAAATGTAGTGTCAATGTCGTTCATTTCCCCTAAACATTCATTCTCAACAACCCTTTTATTGCGTGATAGATTATCGAAGCTGCGTTGATGTAGAAATAGTACAGTAAGGGGTTTCGACTTCATTACCAGCTACCAATCGCCTCTTTTTTTTAGATTGCACTCAAACACGTGATATGACATTTTTTAGCGTTCCCAAATAGCTCAACAACGTAATTCTGTATAAGGTCGTAGTGTTTACAACACAGTACAGCGATCCAGTGACCAAAAGACTTGATCAGATAGGTGTTTGCTTACGATTAGTGACTGGGATAGCTCGTCAAGTAGAATTACCACTTTTTTCATAGCATCAACTTTTTCTACAAAAAATGAAGCAGTTAGTGATTCCGCTCCTAATTGCCATACGTCTGTATGTCTTTAGTTGATTTTCTTCCTTCCATAAAGTTGCAATTTTTGCATCCGCAAGAAACTGCACATCAAAGTTGTTGTGTATCCGCAAATCGCGTTGACTGTGTTATCCTTGTGTAGACTTTGCACAAAAAAAGCTTGTTTGCTCGCATCCGTATTACCATCATATCATTATCCATTGCATCGGCTCGTTCCGTTCACAGTCAGCACCAACACAAGTATTTTTCCTTCCCTTGCTGTCTTATCTCTGGACCTTTATAGTAAGACATTGTCTTTTTTTATGCATTCCGACTTTATTGGTACGTTAATGTACTTGAATCGTGAGACCTGTCCGATGAGTACTGCTCTGAGCATATGGCAATATTGAATATACCTACGTATTCATTAGAACACAGGAAAAGAATTTAGCCAGTCGTTAGCGAATCAGGAACTACCTAAGAATTTTTGCGTAATTTCAATCAAACTCGTGTTAGTTAGCAGTGCTCACGATCCATTTCCAATGAATTCACTACTGGCTTGCTTGAAACCTGAAGACTGCTTGTAATATCCGTTCAGGATTTGGACTAAAGCCATCCATCCTAGACATCTTCTTTGTCTTTTGCACTGATTTTTTAAATCGATTCGAATCCGTGCTTTAACCTTCAATTTACTAATTGTTGGTGTTCCACTAATTATTCTTTAACAACAACAACAATTAAACTCTTCCTAAATAGTAAGAAGCATTTTTGGTATAAAATTTAGTTCCTTTTTGTGAGTGATAGTTCAAAGATGTTGTGAAAGGGCTATACAGTGAAACATATTGTGTGGAAAAGAGAAGAGGTGAGGAGTGGGGCATTTCAAGAATAAACTACATTTCACATAAGAATCAGTTGAAGTTTTACATTATAAATTTTAGGAAACTTGTGTTGTTTCTCTGAAAAGAATTTCCAATAATATTCTGTGAAAGGTATTTCTACAAGCAGTGCTTAAAAACAAAATGGAAAACATTTTGGGACAGTCTGAATGGAACGAAATCGAGAAGAGGATACCAGCTCAGGTGAAGGAGACCCGTTTGGTTTTGGAAGGTATGGAATAAAAATAGAAGAAAACATCCTTCCAAAAATTAAGAAATACCACTTGTGTAGGTGGACAGAATTCCTAGATGTTTTTAATTTTACAAAAAATGTTCTTGTAGATAAGTATGGCCTCGTCATTCCAAAACAGTGCGACCCATTCATAGCTCGGTGCTTGCGACTGAAGGATGGGAAAATAGACAAAGCGATTAAGCTGGTAAGGTTTGGCAAATTTAATGTATGAACGTGCCACGTTAACTACAACTTTGAGCAACTTAACTAATTTGAACTAGTTTGAATGACATAGTCCTAATATTTATTCCAAAGATAAAAACGTATGAAGCCACTCTACTCGATTTTCGTCAATGGGATGCTCCCATTCAACCCACCTTGTATGGGGATGTTTTAACCAAAACAATGCTTCCCTTTGTAAAAAAGGATTCTCAAGGACGTCGCATATACATCTTTCGGAGCGGTTAGATATATGTTACTGGAAATGATATTATTGATGTTCGAAATCAAATGGGAAGTTAATTATCCGACATTTTGCGACGCAGAAATGTGGGATCCTCAAACCACAAGTTTTGCGGAAATGGTAGCAGCAATTTGGATATTTGCTCAGCATGTAAATGCTGAATATGACGATAATCAACGAAATGGTTATGTTTCAATATGGGATTTCTCCAACTTTACTTTGCAACAAGCGTGGGCACTTAATCAGTGGAGATTGGTTAGCATTATGAAGTGGGTTCAGGTAACTGTTTTTTTCTTGGTGTTTCACTATCTGTTAATACCAAAGAACTTATATACCTCTCTGGTTAATACTCGTTAGTGCCAATGGGTATAATTTGAAATAAATTAATGAAACTAAACATTTTTTTAGAATGGAGTTGCAGGTCGAGCAAAAGCTTTTCACATAATATTTCATCCGAGAATTGTTAGCGTGATATATGCAGGGATAAAACCCTTTTTAAAGGAGAAGCTCAGAAAACGGGTAAGGTTTGAGTATGATTGCTTTTCGTATTGTCTGTTTAATAGTAAAATTAATCGTACTGTCATTATACAGATACTCTTCCACAGCGGTCTTGAATCACTTCATAAGCACATCGATCCCATATATTTACCACAATTCCTGGGTGGAGATCCCAACTGTGAACTCGACAAATCAGTAATAAAAAATATAGTCCAGCAAGATGACTTTTTTAATGGTAAGAATAACATGCATGCTTACAACAGCAACAACAACATACTATAATCAAAGTTTGAACTATTTGTGTATTGTGTATCCATTGTCATTTTAATTAATGTTTATATACAAATGATCTGCGATTTTAAATATATTGTTATGTATTTTTATGCAGAAATGGTGACCTTAGGATTCCCCACCAAATGATGAGGTCAAGCTTTAACTTTATTTTAATTAAGTCTTTCTTTTGCTTTTGTTACGTTATTAGTTATAATTATAAACCAATCAAACATGATAATATTCGTAGTGAGAGGGGTTTGTGGTAAGCCCGTCGGATACCAAGCAATACAGTTTGCAAAATGATGTAGCTTTCGTTTAAAAACTTTATGAACATGCTGACATGACAAATAAAGTACTCACTAACTTAATTTGTTGCATAAATGTATCATGCATACAGCAATATTTCCTATGAGCACTGAAAAATACATGAACATAAATAGCATAATAACATGCATGAAGCAACGGTACACTTTTTGGTTTAAGAAAGGTATATTGTACTCGTACATACAAGGGTCCAAACTCCAAACTACATTGTCCTCAAAGTACCCAAAAATGTTCCGCATAACTGCATAAAATGTAATGAATGAGATAGTGATTGCCGTGATTGGTTATTATTGAACATCTTCGAGCTGTGGGATAAATAAATACATTATGCACCACAACCTGTTTGAACTTTACACTTTATTTATGATGCTAACATATTTTTATATGGTGTAGTTAGTACATTCGAGTATATTCTATACTGATCTGGTTATATAAAGTGCATGTAATGACTCGACCGATTAGTTATTGCTCACGAGTAATGGTCATGGAATGGACATGATAAGAAGATGAACCAAAACATGGAATGACAGTATATTTAGTACTGGCAGTGCATGAGCAGCGATATTGAAAGAGTGAAAGTCACAAAAAAATGAAAAATAGTGTTTAAACACAAACAGGTAATATGCTGTAATCGAAAGAAAAATGCCATTAACTTTAGAAAATCTCCTTTTATTACAGGTTCTGTCATTACTCGCTGCTCTGTGATTGTTTCGTGGCACTGGCACGAGACTTGTGATTGTATGTGAGCCTGTCCAATGTATTCAGATAATTCAGAAGGGCCTGTCCGTCAGACTTTGATTTTGTCAAAGGAATATCATGATGAGAAAATGCAAATAAATGAGGAATCTGATCTCAGGATAGCATTGTCTGTTGAAAGAATACGTAAATTACTAGGTAAAAGACAGCATTCTCCAATCAGGATATATCAAAATCAAAACTCGTAAACTGTACTGTAGGTGTGACGCTTGTACTGCAATTTTATTTCGTTAGAACGAGAGGATGTCCTTATTCCTAGCCATTGTGACCAATTTATCATTCGATGCCTTCGTGTGAAAGATTATGACGAGGTTAAGACGGCAAAACTCGTACGTGAGAACAGATTATGTCTTGGTTATGTCATAAAACTCGTAAAACTCTTATTGCTCCTATCACCACGTCGTGAGTTCTGAATTGATTACATTTCTGATTAAATTAGCTGAAAAACTTTGGTATCATGATGAGACTGGAAGAAATGCAAGATTTGTTTGAACTATTCATTCCCAGCCAGTTTAAAGATTTTTACTATAGTGGGATCCTGGCCGCATTGACAAAACGAGATTCACATGGAAGACTTATCCTTTTTGGAAGATTGGGTCTGTCAATGTGAATAAATATTGATCGTTTCTCGTATGCAAATGTGTCAAAACTGCAATCAATTTACAATTACTTAATTTGACAGCGTGTTGGAAAGTTGACGAATATGATTTCGATCAAGCTTTGGCTGCTTCTATTGTTCTGTTTAACTATTGCACTGCAAAATCAATAGAAACACAGCGTTGTGGAGTGGTCATTGTGCTTGACTTTAGAGGATGGAATTTGCAGCAAATGCTAGCAATAAAAATTGGAAGACTCAAGATAGCAGTGAAACTGATGCAGGTAGGTTTGGAATGAAAGGAAATTTTATCCTTCTGATTTATATCAAGCATTGACATATAAAAACTATAGGATAGTAGCCCAGCTAAGATAAAAGGGTTCCACATTGTGCACCATCCCAAACTTGTGAAAGTTTTGTACTTGTTGCTCTCTCCGTTTCTAAAAAAGAAGCTTACAAGTCGGGTTAGACTGTACAAATATTTCATAGTTGATAAGTTTCAGTTTAAACAATTTAAAAAAATGAAGACTAATTATGCTTTGCTTGCAAGCAGATACATTTTCACAGTGATGAGTCATCGCTCCATGAGTTAATTGGACCGGATATTATTCCAGAAAAGAGTGGAGATACAGCTCAAAATAGTTATTTTGATGAGAAGATAATTAAAGACTTACTTACTGCGGATAAGTACAATCTTGGTATGTGAATAATTATTGCTTTCTTCTCAATGTTTCCACAAGCTATGGCGGATCTCAATTCTTACGGGGTATGAAAATATATGTGTGCCTATATATATATATATATTCGCAGATATGGTCACGTTCGGATATCCTTCGTGCTAATACATCTAGTAGGATCTTTTGTACAATTTTATACATGTATTCATGAATAAATCCAACTACGTTTTCACAATTAACCATACTCAAAATGACAATTGTCCTTTTATTATTTGAAAAATAAGATAAGCAAGATGCTATTTTACATCGCCTTCTTTCAGTCCACAAGGATTTTTTTCTTCACGGGAATCGCTTTAAATGCAGAGGCACCTATCTACAGCAACAGTTACACCAATATTATATTTAAACCTGCGTTCTGAAATAATCATTTTCTTAAGAGTTGATATATACCTCAGTCCGTAGAAGCGTAATATCCTGCAGATTATTCAAATCCAAAATTCCGTAATAAATTGACCAGTCGCTGATATGGTTATCGTAATCGGCCCACATCTCTATTGTTAAGCACTGTAAACCTTAAAAATAAAAGTGAGCATAATTATAATTAGAAGTGAAATTAAGCACAAAATTCACAGGAGCTCTGATTACGTAGCACTTATACTTTTAATGTTTCCAATGTATGGATTATTCCTGTGCTTCCTAGATTCGAAACTGGAGTAACTTCCCCAAAACTTTAATATTTCACAACTTATGCCAGTGATTCCCTCATCAGTAAGTCCGTCCCACGAAGTAATATGAAGGCTGGTAAGTTTCTTCCATGTTTCCGCTTGAGCACAAAGTTCATGCATCATTTCGTTATTAACGCGGATCTGCAATGCTTCCAAAGCAGGAAAACAAATTGCGAGTTTTTCAATACAATTTCTAGAGATAAGAGGTGGCTCAATATACAAGTTTGTAACGCCTGAATGGGATACTCTCTGAGGATTCGGTGTGTTGAGTATCATTTCACAAGATGGAAGATTTCGATAATCTCTAAGAATGATGTGAAGAGATTTCAAGGCTGGCATATGTGGTAAAAATGAAAGGGACGGTGTCAGCAAATCCGAGATTTCCAGGAAGACAACATGGTTCAAGTCTATGGTCAACGATACGGGTATCGTTGCTAATATGTAATATGGATGAGGGTATCGTCGTAACCTCAATGTTCTGAGGGTGTCTCCATTTCTTTCAAGTAGATTACTTAAAATATTAATGGTTGTCACTGGACTGATTTCCAGATGAAGTGATTCAAAGTGACTGCACTGACTAAGGTTGACAAGTCCGCTTAAATGATCGTCATTTGGAATTTCAGGAAAAGAATTTCTAGAAGCAAAACATGTTTCTTACAAAGCCCCACTTGCAAAATTAAAACATTTCATATTGCAATAATCATACTCATCCAATATCTCCAAACTTCTCAAAGATTCGTTAGATCCCTCAGCTCTTACTTCTTCCAACGATTCAATCATTTTAGAGACATCTTGAGCATTGACTCCGATCAATGATAAATGCTATCAAATGATACAGATTTACAACACAACATAAGCAATACTATGCAAATGACAAATGAAGTTACCGATAAAGAGGAAAATCTTCTAAAAAATGAGGTCCATGGGAAAGGAAACCAAAACTCATCCCCTCCTTCATCATATCCATACCAGGACATCGATCCAAGATAAGATAGCTGAAATGACTTGAGGCTAGAATTTGGCTGCATATCCACTTCCGCATCTTGATTTCCAACAATGTCTTCACGATTTTCACCTACTACAGTACCCCAATACTTCATCACAAAAATTTTTACTTTCGCCAGCAACGGCAGGTTGTATAGGAGCAGCCATTTTAATTCTTTCTTTGCGTAAACAGTTGTCACGTGAAGAGTAAGATATCTGATGTTGCAATGTATTGATGACCAGAATGACTTAATTCGTTCATTTGTGGACAGTATACTATTAATTTTGATTGTGTAATTTTCAAACTGGGCCATCGGTAGGTTATTAACAGCTCGGGGTTCTTTGGACGCCAATTGCTCCAAACTATTACCTTCTAAATAGACCTTAGCTTGGCTTACAAAATGGGGCAAAGAAACTTGATGCCAGAAGATGCAAACTAAGCGAAAATGTTTCAAATCCGAGAATTCCAGATTTGCCAATATTTTTTCTAAAACCTGTGGGACAAAATTGAATAAATATAAATATTATGATGGTATAAACACTGCAGTGTTTAAATTAAGTTGGAGTTTTAAAAAAATGACTAACCAAGTGGTTAAAAAGTGGCGAATTGGTAGGTAATGGCTTTCCCATGTCTGATAACCTCTGCGTGAACCGATTGACAATTATTTGTTTGATGTTTATTTCATTCACGTATATGCACGTTGTGTTCGAACACTGACTGAGAGAAAATGGAATATAGTTCTGTGCTGCTCCAATTTCTTGTTCGAAATCATATGCTTTCAAATAAATCTATTTTTATCACATTTGACAGTGTACATACTATTATTGTATCCAACGTAGAAAGACAGATGCTAAGAAATTCATCGCATGTCTACCTATATGCATCGCGAGATTCTAACTTTGCATAATTCATATTACCCCTCAGTATATATTAAAGAAGTATTTTCTTATCAAAATGATCGCTTTTTAATTCTCAAAAACTTGCGCTTTCATGAAAACAAATAATCAATAATTATGTACTATTTTAATCAGAGTCTGCTGACATTGCTAATTTCAACATTTCAAAGTACCATGGAACGTCTTTCTTATCATATCTGGTTACTGGTATATCAAAATATAATGGAAACCGATTATTTCCATCCTTAGCGGCAACAGTAAAATACTTGGAGGAACACTGAAATCACAAGATGTTTGAGTCAATTAAATTATTGAATTACACAAGTACAGTATAACCAACATAAGTAGATTACCTACCAGTAGTTCAGGAATAAAAAGCACGCCCGCTTCCCACGACATGATCGATAACCGATCGCCGTTTTTATTTAATTTTCCCCACGCCGCTTTAGAAAGATTTGCACTCGTTAACAAAAACCATGCTAATTTGGTCTGATCAGGTGAACAACGACTGTATGATTTAATATGTGGTGGAGATCTGGATCGTCCACTGCAATCGGCTTTCCATTGACTATTAAGGATCGGCAAATAAAATGAAATAGAATTTTAATTTTATCAGTCGTTGGCTTCAATGATTAAGAATACATACTAGTACATATTTGGTTTATCAAAGTTCGTACCAGAAATGGCTTCGCAGCCACTTTTGTTTCATATGAGTGAGAGCCGAGTATGGTAAACAACCTCCTCCAAGTATGCCATCAAAACTTCCCTTTACATTTTGCTCCGTAGGATAAACCTATAACAAAACGAATCATTAGTGAAAAGGACATTCTAATACGGAAGTGAATTTACGATTGGCCAGCTAATATTTAACAAACCAAATTAATTGAACCCAGTATCCGTTTATCTTTGCCTGCCATTGCTGATCCAAATTCACTAGTGAGCCAATCATCTGCGTTTGCACCAAGAGTTCCTTAAAGAGCCGATATCATTCAGAAATAAGAAATAATTATGGGTTTTCATTTCTGCTCTTTACATCGTTTTCATAAACATTCAAATATTTCAAATTACCGATTGACGAGCATTGAACTATCAGCGGCCAGTTTGGTTCAGTTTCCATTTCATAAGATCTCAAAATTTTCTCCATCTTTTTAATACCAAACTGGAATCCATTAAAATTGGACTGGGATGTTATTGGAACGGATCCGATGAAGAAAACCCTGTGCAAATTATTGATGATTCATTTGCTTTGCCATTTGCATCACTGGACTAATATATACGTTATACATATCTCACACTAACTTTATATTAGTACAGTCTACACTTTTAATCACATCTTTCCATGCTGCAGAAGTCTTTACTGGATATGTTGAAAGATATTGTAGTATATCTGTACGAAATTTTGTAGGAGATTCGCCAACTGAAGCAGAGGACCCGCTTGGTAATTTTGGACACTTAGGACTGATCCAAATTCTAAAAGATATAACAGACCTTGTCCTCAAATTCCCTAATTGTTATATTCCTATTTATGACAGAATAATAATGCATCAACTCGCCCTTGTGTTCTATTATCCCAATCCGACTCGACCAAATTGGCAGTGTATATCATGAAACGAACGGAAGCATCAGTATACTGCACAATACTCATTTTTCTGTTTGAATTTGAATACAATAATATGTCATTATTTACAATCCTAACATTTTCAAGTACAACTGAACTGTTTAAGCTACCAACGTGTGATGGTGACCAAAGGGAAATGGAGATTTTACACCAAACGGTTTCAGCCATGGAAAAGCTTCCATTGCTTCTTTCAGTTCTTTACTTTCGTCCCCATATATAAGCCAAGTAGGTTTTCCCCTGATTAACAGATAATACAACACAAAAGTTATTCTCTCGATGCAATAAAATTAACATAAGTTATGGAAAAGACGAAACTTACTCAAGACCTGCTCGGATGGTTTGATCAAAGAACCAATTGGGTTCAACCATGAAGTTGATATGACACACAGCTTTGACTTCTCCAAGAGTTGGATCAAACAAATCTAGAGCAAAATCGTCACAATTATTATCCTATAATCATTACGAATTTATACAGAATTAAAAGTGTAACTCGACCCGCACGTAAATCGTAAATGTCCTACCTACGAAACTTGCTGACAATACTCCATCAGCCTCCACAGGTATGTCTCGAACCTTAGTAAGAAACACGTTGAACGGGCAACTGGATTCCCATTTTTGTGCCATACTTCTTGCACATCTCTTTGAATCCGAAGTCTTTGCAATCTGATTCAAATCTTCAGTTCTTGACTCCTTATTCCTAACTACCGCATTTTGAATTTTAGCCTTTTGTTCTCGATACTTTCTTCTTCGCTCATCAGACAAATTACCGATGGAACCCTTCCAAGGATCACCACCACTGCTTCTAGCAACAGGTTGTACATTGTTTGAATGGCTGGAACTGCTAGATGCTTCCGGATCTTTGGCTGCAACAAATAAATTATCATCACCGTAATTTTGATTCTGAATTAGAAATATTCATGACGCCAAATCTTCCAAACCTTCAGGATATCACTTACTGGGTGTCTCAAATCCAGCGTCTCTTAATATCACAGCCTGATCCAGAATCGCATTTTCGTCTCCATCCCCCAAATTAAAATTTTCAGGTAATCTGGTGAAATCACCGGCGGCTTTCATCCATCCATATGCTTTCTCAACTATATCAATTCATACAAATGCACCATAATAAAATACCAAACACGTAAATTTCTGGAAATTAGGCAAGTTCAAAAACAAAATTCTCTTCTTACGTAAATCATGCCGAAACTGAACCAGATGTGCTTCATTCCTTCGATAACATTTCGAACCGTAACGGCATATCCCTCTTATTGTGTTCCTAGGATTTGGGGATGTCAAGGACGAGTTAGTACTGCTCAAATTACTGCTACCTGCCAGTCCATCATTGTCATCTGGATTTAACCTTTGACGTTTCGCATCCGGATTCACCCAACCACCCCTTCGGTCCATGTTTGATACTTGCACAATCTTTTTGTAAAATTCTAACTAAAATTTTGACAGTTTTGTTCGATTCCAGATGCATTTAAGAGTTGTTTAGTAAGTACTACATAACATAAACAACTTGCTTGGGTGGTCTAAACACAGAAATGAAGAGTGTATTTGTTAGCGCTTGAGAAACCCAAATGTTTTCGTTGTCTCAAGCAAAACCAGCTGCTTTCCCTTGTTGATACAGAGCCATTCTTACGTGCTTGTAGTTTTATGTACAATTTGATAAATAATCATAATTCATTCATAATAATTATAGTTGATAGATATAGTAGGTTGAGGTTTATCAATCATATCGATACTGTATGTCGACATTATTGTATAGAATACGAAATACAGTTTGGAGATGAAGTATGAGGTTATCTAATTGACTTCACCTTGGACTTTGAGAAGGGGGTAATAGGAGATTTTGGACATTTGACCTCTATTGTCACAATTAGCATAATAGATCTTCCATATAAATAACTACTGTTGCAGCAAATAATTAGCAGATTGTAAACTGGTAGTATTTCAGCCCTTGTTTTGATTCAAAACTAGTTTTTGTTTTTCATCAGCCTTTGAACCAATGGAATAGTTTTAAGATTACAAAGATTTACCATCCAGAGTACAATTCCGTAAAAGCTCGTTTTTGCCATGAGTTATCTTCTGCAGCCATCCATCTCTTGAATATGAACTCCATATTATGAAGCATCCACCAATCTTAACTCGCTAACAATCGTCTACCTATTGAAAGTACGGCAGAGCGAGAGCACTAATACATCAAATCACTTTATCATTATCATGCTTTGTACTTGTCTCTTTCCGCATCGCTAAATAATAGGCTTGAAAACTTCATGCAAACGTTTGCGCTCTGGAAAACTAGGAAAAGTTTACTGCAAAAAACTGGTTTTGACTTGTTTTGGTCGTAACGCTTCAAAAGATGAAGCGCAACAGGTAAACATATTTTGAGAAATTATCACCGAAAAGTACTACCCACCAGCTTGAAGGGCAAGCTAATAGGTTTTGTTAATTATTTACAGTACCTCTCACCTCTTGATCAGTAAACTGCTTCATGCTTATAGCATACAATACCTACAAAAGACATGTTTCCATTTGGATTGGTTTAGGGTATTTCCTGATTTCTCTTTGTGTAGTTGTAGTAGTAGAATCCAACTATTTGAGAAACATGCTGACATAAAATCTACAAGATAAGCTACAGCATGATTCATTACTTACTCTAGTTCATTAGTAGAACTAGTAGTATTAGCCAGGTTATCTTAGAACCACAGCTGCATCCGAAAGTAAGGAAGATTTGACTGGCTATTCATCATTTGCCGATTTTTTCCAAACTGAACAACTATTGTTACATACCTTCGTGGCAGATATTTATAGCATTGCTATATTTTTGTTTTAAACCACATTCCACTCACACAAAGCTAAAGCCAGAAACGTATAATAACATGCCTTCCGTATAACTAACTACAACATTATTATAGCTTGGTGATGAACCCGTGTAGGATTTGAACCATCAAGGTTGAATCCAGTTTTTATGAGAATTGTTAAAACTTCATTGATCGAGCTCGAAGATAAGAACAAGAGATAAATGCTTCGAGAACTGCGCCGCTTTCGTAAGTAAAGTGTGGCAAAACGAATATGGAATGGAAACCCATGAAAAGTATTGGTGCATAGTATGTACATACATGAAATTTCGTACCTATTTCTTCAGATAAAGCCGCTAATTGCATAGCTATTCTATAAATTCCAATGTCGGTGGAATCTTGGTAACAGTCGGTGCTGGTTCACTGCAAAAAGCATAGCTCTTTTTGAAACTTCAAAAAAGTCTCTTACTGACATGCTTTTTGTTTCAACAAGTTTCTCATAAAAATCTTTCCTTGCTTCATTCAACCAATCTACGACGCAACTAAAAATTTCAACTTTCTCTGTAAAGTTTTAAGTTTTTCATCATGGTGAAAGCCGGAAGTTTAAGTTTTGTCGTTTTCGCTGCTGTCGTCGCTGTCACCAGCGCCAGACCAGGTAGAATGAGTAACAGTGAGAAACCCGAGAGTAATACTTACGAAGCTGTGGATGATGCCAAAGATAAAGTGTGGGACGGTCTTCAAGATATTGACAACATACCTGACCTGACTGATTTCATCTCCAATGCATCTCCCTGCATGCATGGTCCACTCATCGAAACATGGCAGAAGATTCAAAGAGTGGCTTATGAAAGTAGAAAGGGTGGTGGTGGAGGTGGTGGTAGAAAGAAAAGGGATTACGTTGCTGCTGTTGAACAAAATCAAAATGTTTTTGAACGCTTGAGAGAAATCGACAATGTTACAGAACTTACTGATTTCATCTCGTCCGCGTCTCCCTGTCTGCAGCCGTTGCTTGCAGAAACCTGGAAAGCTTTCAAAAGACAGGATTATGAGAACAGAGTAAGAAATCGATATGCGAGTGACAACCAAAGAAGTTATAGAAGAAATTAAGCAAAGTCTTAATCTGTTTCTGAGCCCTGCTGTGCGTTCTGCTTGAAATTAAAGCAATTTAATGAGTAGTTGGTATCAGTCAGGATTTACATGAATGAGTAGCCAGGTATTATGTTTGAAGAACGGATCTCACAACCTTCAGGAAAGTGAATAGAGTGTCGACTGTCGACTAGATTTTGAAGTCATATTTTATCCTTTCTATATATTGTTTTTATTTCATATAATCGTTTTTTGTAATAATATTTTCTGTATGGTTTTTATAAGCAAATTATATCACGGCAGGGCCGCAAAATAACCTTATTTTTAATATATCTTCCACATCATTGTATTTTAAGATATGCATTGATATATGCTGGAATCGAACTAATGAAATTCAATAAATGCAACTCATGGGAATGTATTTCGAAATTATTTATCGTTTGCGTTTGTTAGCTATTGTTGTATTATAAATTTCAAAATATACTACTTCTCCAGCATGTTTTTGCTGCAGAAACTACGAGTTTGAAGTTTGATTTGATCACATACTAATTTTATTCTATAACATTTTCAGTTTTTAGCTCAGCAAATTTTCTTACATATATATTTCTTACGTGTATAAGGTCACGGTCCAAATAAGCACGTGTCGTATTTCACCCTCTGGAAACTCAGTAGACCATGAAGATAATAACAATTCTTAACAAATGTTATGAAAAACTTGTTTTAAAAAGTCCATAAATTCCAGCCGGCATATGAATTACCTCAGACCAAACCATTTGGGATACCTATTTTTACTTCATATACAATGTTGCTCATATAGTCACATGCCGTCTGAGGTTTGTGTAAGCGTCGGTTGGTTAAGTGATTTAGCTATCTACATACTCCATAGACATACCATTAGTTTAGTCAACAGGTATAATCTTTTAAACTGGGGATCAGAATCAGAAGCCACCACTAGCCATGGGAATGGGTCTGTTCATTACTATTATAGAATCTTTTCTTTGGCTGACTTTTACCTAGCAGGCTGCTTCCAGCCGTTCCATTTTAGAAACAATAAGTTGTCACTGGCTTTTTATACGGAGTTATAAATTGAATCCACGCAAAAAGTTTAAAATCTACATAAATCTGGAACATCATTCTCAGACCATGCATAGCAGGAAGAGGTACATCAACATGTTTAATGTTTGATACGGTCAAAATAACATCCAATCCCAGCATTCGTTCCTCCAATTCTTTCCCAGTGCATCTACACTCTTTCCTTCGTACAGAAAGAAAATTTTGCACGATTTATATTTCCACATCAGATTTTATAGTCGCGTTCCAACTTTTAATAGTTTTTGCAAACATGCCAAGCTCAAGGACAGGTGTAACAACCAGGAGCTTCGTACTAATTAGTAGTGGTACTACAAAAAACCACTTTTTAAAGGTCAAAGAGATGCATTGGGATTTTCGATAACTATTACGTTTTAAGTAGTTACTTGGAACATAGTGAAGGAAACAATTAGATTTACAAAGTAAATGATCCATCGTCGTTGACATTTCCTTCAGCCATAGTTTTCAATTCAGTTTCAGTAAAACTCTTTTACGACGCAATATGAATCTTAGTTAAGACGATCTAAATCACAGATATATAACATTAGTTATACCCTCTATGTTCTAAAGAGTATAAAAACCCAAAGCGAACTATGAAAAGTTTTCTGGTATTTTTTCATAAGGAATTCCCTGCTTTTGAGACTTCCCAGTACAAAAGAGAATGGAACATCATGAAGCGAAAGGTATTATTATTGATAAGTACGAACTGACGCATTGTTCTCAACATGCAACTCAAGTCTGGTCTACTTCTAGCATGGATCATCTTGATCTTGATTACCACTTATCATTGTTGTTAAATGCTAAATTGTGTGTTATTATCCATTTTCTGCGTCATATTTGGAACACTTTCAGAATATACGAAAGCACAAAGTGTTGGCATTGCAGTTTTTGATGATTATTTATGGTATTATGGCGTACATGCTTTATTGCGTATATCAGACTTCAGATTAGGAAGTATCAGCATGGGAATGGGAATCTGCTGCAAATTCAACGAAAGTCAACTTACAATTTTATTATGACGTACCATTTTTTCGGAAATCGAATTATCAACATCCGCTTGATAAAGCAACAAGCCATGTTAAATGAAAATTTTAAAGATAAGCTAAGGGTTTCTGATCGACTGAAGGTTTCAGAGAATTCAGTTCCAATGTTCAGCCGAAAAAGGTTATGCTGTGAATTGGGTATATTAAACTCATGTACGTATCATAAGACCCCAGGAACATGTCATAAATGGAAATCTAGTAGGTTACCCTTTATATTCAAGGTAGTATAAGTAGTTTTCAATTTCATTTCATAATACATTTCCTGTTGTTAATATCCATTTGAAATTTGAATTTTCTTACCATTACTCTTGAAAATGCCCATGCTGAGTAGGCCAAAGCTCGAGAATAAATGTTAAAAACTGGTACCACCTCTTTAGCCAAAAAACCATATCAATTAGTCGGTTTCATGTTTGTAGACTGTTTTGATTTTTGGTAAGTAGGCATGTAATTTTCCTAGTAAATTAATTAGCGGAAGTATGAATGAATATTTTTATTATTTACTTGCACATTTCATAATATTCCAAAAGATTCTAATCAAAACTAGTTTCTACGTTTTCTAACAACGCTTCCTGAGACTTACTTGATGCATGGATGAGTAAAAAACAAACTTTTAGAAAACTTCTTTCGTTCGACTTACATTAATCTTTATTATTTTCACTCCCACTTTGGGTGGCTAGTGACTGACCGCATTTATGCGTCGTAGCTGCTCAAACTTGAGCAGGTTAGTTTTAAACAATTAAAATGCAAATAAAATCATACCTCTTCAAAATCCTCGTAAGATTATCATGATAATCCCACATGCTTCGAACATGAACTGCATTTCTTGCAAACAAGTTATAAACATGTAATTACTTTTTAGAAAAGCTGAGGAGAAGATGTAGCAACCTAACCAAAGTCAAAGTCATAACTCCATAACTTGTTCACGATATCTCCACCGTTTCCAGCATCAAATATTGACACCTCATGGATAACATTCTGTTTTCAGGCATATTATAATAAGTGAAATGTGTTGAAAGCATTTCTTGTAGTGAATCAGGTCTTGACCGACCATAAAGAATATGTTATACATACCTTAAAGTTGCATAACTCTATATATAACATTTTCTTGTAAAAAAGTCCATTACTGAAACTTTACAAAAAACATCCCACGAGTCAGCGAATGCAATTACACATCTAATCAACAATTTTATTATTACACTAGTAAAACTACCATCACCATCCTCTATCATATCACGTCTCTCTAAAATCATAATATCAAGTATTCTAAAATAAAAAATCGTATTCCAGATTTCTCACGGTGCTTAAACAACCCGCAGCAAAATTACATGTTTGGTGATCTGCATCTGAAGTTGTATCCTGTATCTTTACTTACTACACAAACCAACCTCAACGCATTTTTTTTTGTTAGTTTAGTACAAAATCTGCTTCTAGTTCAGCACCTACCTCATTTATGAAGGCGTTCTTGCACTAACGAGTCCATATACTCCTAAAATTTCTGAAAAAGTACAATAATTTTTAAACACACAATAATCATGAAGTTACATCAAAGTTCTTTGGTGCTGGGAGCCGTTGTGGCAGTGATTTTTGTGATAACTACGATGCTGATTCTTCCCACGGAGTCTAGATCAACGTTTCCTGCGGAAGCAAAAGGCAAACGACAAGACCCGCTCATGTACTTGTTTGATCATATTTCGGAATATCGAACCCAGGAAGAGTTCCAAAGGTTTCTCAACACCGCTCCCAAAAGTCTTCATCCGTCTTTGACAGACATGTGGATGCATGAACGGGAAAGAGGACAAATTGTTAACAATGGAAAACTGAAACGAGGAAGAAGATCTGTTGAGTAGAAGGACGTGCTCATTTCCAGACACCAAAAACGCCAAAATATGTGAACAAACCGTTTCTTAGTTTAGTGATGGACATGATCACAATCAAGATGTTTCGATTGTGATGACAAATGTATATAGTTCTATGCTCTATAAAAAATATATGAAGTTTTTTAAAGAGAACTTCGCTTCTCGTTTGCTTGAGTTAACTGTGGAAGACAGTTCGAAATGAATAAACAGCTATATAGTTCAATTTTTGTAATGTAATTATTGTACACGCTGAACATTTTATTGCACTATTCATTTCATACATAGCAAAAACATTATAGAATAATTTACGCAGAGTCAGTTACATAAAATAATACTGTTGAAGAACCAGTACCACTAACAATTATTAATACATATGATTAATCGCCAAATCATCATTAAAACATTTCTTTTTCAAAATTTTGATTAATAATTAAAATAATACACATGTAATTTACATACATCTTTAAGTACTTTTTATGAGTCGCAAAATAAACTAAGAACAATACTTCAATACTGTTTCAGATTCATGATTTTAATTTAAGTACAACCTAATCTTGTTCTAAAAGGTCACATAGATAATTTCAGCAAACTATATCCAAATCTATAATCCAAACTTAAGTAAGTATAGCATCATTACTAACGTTTCTCTATTTTCGCAGTTTAACCTAGCACAATAGGACCATCTACTATCTACTTACGCACCTTGGCTGGTAGCAACATTTTAAATATTGTTTGGCAAGAACATCTTATCGGTAGTAACAAAATATACATATTACGTAACGCTGTGTAACGATTCGTTACAATTTATACGAGTAAATAAATTACAGGTTAATTTACAGATCATCTCAAAACACGAATGTCCACCCGGTTCAGTTGATTACCGAACAATCAATCACATTATTTCCATCCATTACATACACATCCCTAGAATCACGCTTGTTTCTAAAACAAAGGTTAGTAAGTAACAAAGAGTTTTAGCGGTAGCAATTATTATTAATATCTAATAAGGCTAAATACTTAATGAACATTTAAATCTCAATATGATCTTCCAAGTCCTCATAATCTGAGACATCGGACTTGTTATACCCCTCCAAAATCCTGAGTGGACAAGTACTACTCAAAGAAGAGCACGAAGAATGAACAGACATAACAGACAACCAGTGCTGGGACTGGGTTGCTGGAATAGAAACAGGGGCTGTATTACCCCTTAAAAGATACTGCTGACTACTCGCGGAACCATTCCAAACTGGTAACTGTCCATCATTCACCCACACCGCGCAAGAGGATGGGCTAATACCTTCCTTAACTTTATGATTATTATGACTACAATCGCAACGGTTAAATGCTGAATCAGTACTATTACTATGCTTATCTAAAACTAGATTAATATGGCAGTTTGATCGTATTTTCAAATCAGCATCCTCAAAGCTGATGTTGCTTTCAACGTGGCTTTCATTCCTCCTACAAATATCAGATTCAGATTTTGACTTGAGAGCCTTCAACGCAACCCCTCGAATGCAGTGAGGATGATGATGAAGAATATGAGTAGCAGTATGGTGATGCGGACGTGAATTATTTGCATTATGGAGTAAATTTTGGTTGCTGTTAAAAAGGTGAGGATTGAACAAGTCTGTGTCGCTGTTGCTGTCCGTTATTGTGACAGTTACACTATTATCCACTTGGTTGGTTGGGGTTTCATTCATTTTATTGTCGTCCTCAGATTTTGCCGCACATGAACACGGAAGGAATAAAATGTCCGTCGGCTGATTGTGAGTGATGTTGGAGAGACTGCGGAAATTTCCAGTTGTGTCTGGATGGCCAATGAGTAAAAATGGCCCTGCTAAAGATGTTGCGGAGCAGGCTTTTCCCCTCATTGCCACTGGTAATGAGGAGAGGGCCGCAGTTGATATCAGTATTGGCGAGGATACTTGCTGGTCATTATGAGCTGTCGGATTAACTGGTGGCGGTAGCTCATCTTCCTCGTCACTGAATGTCATATCCGCGCCTAGAATAGAGAAAGCAGAGCATTTATATAAAAACTTTATCATTCAAATATACTTTATATATATATCATTTTGATTTGACATCATCTCTATCATTCACAGTTTTTCTGGGATCGTTAATTTAATTTATACAACACCAATTATCTTTTGATCCCATAATCATCGAATCGTATTATCATCAATGTCAAAGTCATGTGGTGTGATGGTTGATGGTGTGGTGTCAGTGACAAACACCTTACATGTCGTGTCGACTTTGTTTACTAATATGAAATATATGCATTCCAACTCTTTCGTTTATATGTATACATACAGTTTTATCTAAACAAATGATTCCTTCAACTTCTCTAATCAAGTTTTGCACATGAAGCAACAGGGAACAATAAAAATTGCCACCTCGTAAATCACCACTGCCATTGAATATTCAAAGGTGTCAGGTGCAGGCGTGACCCTTCTTCCTTGCACGTCACAGTATGCATAATGTGCATGTCATCATATTCATAGATAATATAAGTGTAGGTATGTTTTATGTGAATTGCAACTGTATGGTTAAGGAACGGTATATCAAAAGCGTACACATTTGCATGGAAGCAGACAGGAACCGGTTAGAACCATCAGAAATAGATAAAAATGGAGGAGCTCACACCAATAAAGCAAACAAATCAATACATATCTCCCTTCCAACTTTGATCTGTTGGCTAATTGCTGCAACCTCCTTCGAGGAAAAATTGACATAATTACAAACCTCAAAGCGTCTCTCAATTAAATTAACGGCTTTTATGCGTGTGCGTCAGTGAGAAGTTGGATATAATTAGAGGAACTTGACTGTGTTATCACCCGTTATTACGGATAAATCGACACATCCAACATGGGTAATGCCTTCGAGAAACAATGCAACCAACAGTAAATTAGTTATGCAGCCAATTATATATTCATATCTACCTTTTGTTATAGGCACCAACACAACAAAGCAATGTGTAGTGGCTGATGATATAACAATTGCCCTAGGTATGCGAATGCATGGTGTGTTGTGACTATGCAGTGCTTTTCATAGAAACTCAAAAACGTTATTTTTTAAGGTACATATAGGTACGAATAATATCCGTCTATTCCATTACCGACTACTTCACCTTTCTAGAAAAATACTGACACACGGTCCGAAAACGAAGTTGATAGAACGATGTCACTCATTCAGCCCTGAACTGGAAACACTTCCTGCTTTTACCCACCTTGTCTCAAACGAAATTCAAGGAAACACTTTTTTTCAATACAACCTTGTAATTCCCGTGCTAGTTTTATTTTTATCAGGTAGCACAAAGGGGGCTCCCAAATTAAAGTAAAGTCTGTACTCTGTACAGTTGACGCAAAAGAGTTTTACGAAGAATCTAATCTTTTATGACACATAAAAAGAGCATAATATGAAAGGAAGTATCGATAAAAAATTCATGTTCGTTCCGATGATGATGGAAAATATGGTATGGAAATTTAAATAAATAACTAAACATTTTACTACTTCCCACATTTGACATTAATACTGCAACAAAAATGCAATGACGATGATCAGCGAGGCGTTAAAATTGATTATGAGTGCAATAAGTATGTATCCTAGCTAAACGAAAAGATTCTACGCAATGCTCATTTAACATGTTGCATATCTAGATGAAGCCATAAAAACGCCATGTGTCAGTTAATGCCTCCCTTGTCACGTCATATAATATGCAATGCACCAAATTATAGGCAAAAATTGCTCCTCCAGGAAGGAGAGCTTCACGTGAAACACCAATAACTCAAATAGTGACCTACTTTTGCCTAGAGCGTGCTCCTGATGATATGCAAATAATGCCAAAATATTGCCTTTCATGTGGTGCATCTCTTCTTTTCTGAGATTCACAGCAAATACTCTGAATTCTTTGCTTTCAGTTATGTGGGTAAAACCGGAATTTCCATAAAATGATCATGATTGGAATGGGAAGCACAAAAATTCCAGACTACTGTTGACCGTGGTATGCAATCTGTCAAAATGATTTACTTTCTGGCGATAAGAACTGCTAATGTAAAAAAAATCCTATACCTGTCAGTGATATGTATTATTATTCATTACGTATACGTATTCATTCATCTTTTTAAAAAAATATTTCCCTTTACCCACATTTTCCCATAAACATCAATTTTTGGATGGATATTGACTACCGTAATTTAATGCTCTTGTCAAGCCTACCCATCATGTTTGTTTCCGAGTTAATCTCACTAAGCGAATAAACACTAATAATCTGGTTGTAGTACGCAGAAAACAGTTAACGACCGAAAAAACCTTGGCTTTCGACGCTGCTCTCGGGAGAGAGAAAAGCCAACGCTGAAGCTGAAGGGAGGGATATATTATTGGACTTCGGTCAAAAAATTGGTCGACTCTTGTTGCTTTTGGTGTGTACTTGACCTAATTTGACGCATGTAGCATGGGGTTTCACATCATCACATTCCAAATTGATTTTTGTGTTTTTTCAGACAACCAACGATACGATGTGATACATTAAGTATGACAGCTTCAGGATCACCACTGTGCCGGCTAAACAAAGATCAATGCGGTAACCATTATTGTTTCCTCTGATACCTAACATTACATGATTCTACCTTGGAATGTGCATGGTCTTCATTATTAAGTATAATGGCAGACTAGACCTCCAGCCAATTACCCAATGCACCGACCCAATCAATGATGTCCGTGATGAGATAATTAAGTGTCAAGAACGGACTCGTTCGTGGTATTTGTAGGTGAAGTAAAGAAATAAAAATATCCCAAGGGAGTCTTTTACCCATTGCAGCTACGTAATAATAAAATCGACGGTTTACTACAAGTGACAAATACTAAAGACGATCTCTAAGATCTGATTGTGGTAGGAAATACCACAACACAAAATGCAAACTAGCTATATCGTTAGTGTCAAATTAGCCTTGATATTCACACCATGTTTTATGATGTCATTTAATTTGAAACATGCCAAATGATGACTAAGCCAATCTGTAACTTTTAGACTGAACATTGTCAAACTGTTTTCATAGTGTAAAGCATTTAAATATATGGGCTCTGTTGTGACAGACATGATCGAGGACAAGCATGTTATGGCTTGCTGTGGGCATCAAACTCACATTGGGTTCAGCAGACACAAATGCATATGTGTGTTGTAAACCAAAGGCAAAAGTAATATTGCACCATTAACTTACCAGAATCTTGGCTCGGTTTCCTCGGGAAATTTTCCGGCAATACTTCCTCATCAATTACTACTCCCATCAAAGTTTCAACCGAAAGGCACATCTCCAACTTCTCTGCAGCAGGATGTTCTTGATCAGAACCAGTGATCGTACGTGAAGGACCAGGCTTATCATTATCATGATCAGACGAGACAGTTGTTTCATGGTCTGTAGTTTTATAATGACAACTGTTTTCTTGCTGTTGTTCAGAGCAAGTCCCTAAGGACAGATTATCTGTGTCATTCTCTTGGGGCAATTGGACTTGACCTTGAGAATTATTTTGGGATCTTATCTCAATGTTGTCTGAACTGCTAGATGAATGGCTAATCTCGTCCTCATCACATTCACGTAATTCAGAGTCATTGTGAGTGTGAGATGTAACTGCTGCTGATCTTAATGATGACGATGATGATGGTAAATCGGGAGTGGAATAGTTGTGGAACGTTTGCATTTCCACTGAAATTTGGCTCTGCTGAGTTGTTGCCCCATTCCCGTCATATTTATTGGTTGGCTCATCCCATTCATTATTTTCCTTGACTTTCGCTTTCTTTGACATGACCCCATTAGTTCGAATGCTGATAATGCTCCCACTGCTATTTCTTCGAACGTTGACATCTGGCAGTACAAGACGTGGCAGGAGGGGCTTGTTTTTGTTGGCTTTCTTTAAAAGTACGGTGCGGTAATAGGGGGAAGAAGCAATCCGATTTTGAACTTGATTGATCTTGGCCTTGGCACTTGAAGCTGTTTTACCACTAATATTAATGCTGTTGGTGGAGTCGACGCTGTTATCATCCGAAGAGATGCTTTCCTTTCGGGAAATTTTAATGGCTGGGACCTCTACTCTCCTATCCCGACACAATGTTTGAAGATGATGCTGACTCGTAGTTGATAAGATATTTTTTGAGGCTTGCGTGATTTCTTCGAGCTGCTGCTGACCTCGTTTTCTCTTTCGAATGGAGGATGCTGATGGCCCATGCTCACCTCCATGTCCTTTCCTTTTTAGTAGCCTCCACAGCTGGTCTCGAATGCTTCGATTGAGAAATCCATAGAGGACTGGATTAGCGACAGAGGAAGTGGAAAATAGGACAGTGATACAGAATTGGAACCATCTTTGTGTTGTTTCCACCGTTGATGTAAACAGAACAAAGGAGAGTGGCAGCTGGGTAAACAAGACGGCTCCGATTAGCAGCATAATTGTGAATATTGTTTTCCGTGGTGAGTTGTAATTGGGTTGTAAGTAGGTCTTCCATCTGTTCCTCAGCCTTCGGTGGGGGAGATGATGATACTGAAAGGGGGATCGGGAAGGATCAATGAAATAACTGGAATTAGGGCCTCCTCCAACAACACCACCACCACCGCTGTTGGAACTGCTCGTGCTCCCGTTTCTGCTACTGTTTCCACTATTTGTTCCAGTTGTGGTTGTTTCATCTGATTCCCTGCGGTTGTTTAGAGCACTTTCCGAGAAAAATGCATTTTTTGGGGGCAGTGTTGGCGTTGCAGGCGGTGTGAGTGGAACCCCTCGACGGTGGGCGTTTGGCATTCTAAATTAGTCAAAGAAAATAAAATTCTAATAGAAAAAACTTCATACAACTCAGCATAAACATCCTCAACCATAATAATATTTCAGATGCTAACAAAATTCTTTTCAATTTATGAGACAATAGTACATATTAGGCATAAACTGCGGCGCAAGACGATCATTCATTTTAAAAAGTCCTTCGCCGAATTGGATAAGTTGAATCGAACCGATTTGGTATGGCAGGAACAAAATGATATTGTTATTAAGTTTTTTTTGTGTAAGATGCATGAAAACCAAAGCTCTTTGTTTCATTTGGTCATGAGCCATGATTATGATAATTACATATATGCCTAAACCATACATAATCATGTGTCTCGGCTGAGCAATTATCCATTACCAAACTATATCTTTTGAGATGCATGAAGGAAAATTTATTGATGCAAACCAAAAATTGAGGTTATGCCTTGTTTACAAATTGGCGAGCTGGGGACTCGATTAGTTAGCAACATGATTTCATCATAATATTCTTGATGTTGGGTCGACTTGCATAAATTAGTAGCCTCCGATCCAGTGATATTTGTTGGGATTAATTAAGGCTCAGATTGAGATTACGTTGCTACCAATTATGCTGGGTTAACTGATGGATGAAACAGTCACAATCAACACCTTTAAAACTAGCCTTATA
>JAQGAP010000488.1:0-33579 GCA_034697805.1 Orchesella bifasciata | reverse complement strand
CAAAAACGTTTACCGCGACTTCCAGAGTTTGCGGGCGCCTACAATAGTGATCTTGGGGTCAAAATGCGCGGAAGAAGATTGTTAATTTCACCACAGCCCGCACTTTTTGGAAGTTTTGGTTTGAACAATTTAAAAGTTTAATTTTCTCAATAATTCGACCCTAAAATGCTACTCCGTCGGTATAAAACTAGCATAACTACAAAAATACTTGTCCTAGCGGGCTAAAAGTTGTTTTATCGTACTCTACATGCGTTTTTCAATATAGAAACGTGTATCACATGTTGCTGTCAATCTGTTTAAAATTTCATCCGCAAACCCATTAATGACATCAAATCCCGATTTTAAATTACAGTGCAATGTTCTTGTTAACAACAAACCGTTTTCTGTAAGACATAAAGTAGTTTAGTTCAGTATCAAGTTAAAAAGATACATGCAAACTTGTGTACACTTTTATGTAGCCGTACGCAATTATCCAAACTTGCTGAACAAAAGATTGTAAACCTTGGTCCAATGCATCTTTAGCTTTTGTTTAATCTACCCTTAAAATGAAAGAGGTAACATTTGTTCCTTTTGTAAGGGTTGGCTGAGTCTGAGCGCTTACTTTTCAATAATGTCAGCATTGTCACTAATTTTTGTCAAAAAAATTGCTAAAGGTTGCAAAGAACTTTTTCTTTTTAGGGATATTCAAAGTTTACGAAATCAATTCATAACACACTGCGAATAGGAGCTGAACACTTATTTGCATCATTTGTGTCTAGATTTACTTTAACCTTTGCTAATACACTTTATATGCAGGAATATCGCCGTGCATCAAATACAATGCAGTAAGGCTATTTTTGAGATGAGCTTTGAAAAATTTTATTTGATTGAACTTTCCTTTCGGTTCTCTTTCACTTAATCCGGGCTTTGACATTCATACCTGTAGCTGCAATGCAAACTTGAGATGTTAGTATTCGTCAACAAATTCAAGGAAAGAGTTCATTTACATAAATCATAACTGAAACTATTGATATTTCCATAAAATCCCGCGTTTCTTTATTACAACAACATCCCATTTATCAACCAAAGAATAGTTGCATGTAAAACACCTTCTGATTTTACATTATCCAAATACAAACCCATGCCTGACATCACGAAAACTTTGAAGATGGAACGACATGAAATTAGGGTCGGGAGCCAACCTCAGGTCGTGCTCGTAACATATTCCGTGACTACCTTTTCAAGCACCCTTGTTTCATCGTTGCGGAAAAAAGAAAGGTTTTGCAGGGAAAGTAAACTGCATCGTCGCCATACGTGTCTTTTGGTCTTTTCTTTGCAAATCTAAGACTGAAGCAAATTTTTAAAAACTTATGAAAGCGATAATCTTTCATTGCCTGGCCAAATTGCATGTATCATTTTGCATGTACACTCCCATTCCCTATCACACACAAATACGCCCATTCTAGTGTGCATCCTTTGATTAAGGCGTTTACGGGACAAATGCATTCTTCAACGTCGCTCGCAATGCCAATAATTAAGTTACTTTCAAGTGCAAACGTGGTGAGGGAAGACAAAAATACAAGCGTTAATCAATAGCACATGTCCTTTAAGAGCACACAAGCAATAGGTCTATTGTTTTATTGAAATCCCTTCTCAATTATCTGCATCAACTTCCTTTCTTGAAATTGCACAAAAATCTTATTGGCTACATCCTACGACATTTTATGTTTTATAGGCTCAAAACTTCATCCGGATCACTTGCAGTTGACTCGTTTTACGTATGCAATTTTGTGGATTTCGGCAACCAGCTTAATTTCTATTTTTTCAAATTGTTAGCAAAATTTGCAATTCAGTTTGATCCTTCAAGCGAAGCAGTTTCATGGAATTCTAAGCAGATGATGCGCCACGGAATCTTGCACTTGAGTTCCAATCGTTGATTTCCAAATAACCTAAATAAAATGTTTAAATAGGTTCCTTGAGGCTAAAATAAAACGTAATCTACAATGAAACGTAATAGTTACATGGGACTTTTTCAAAAAGTGGACATAACTCGCTAAAAATATCTGCTCAACGATGATCACGAAAGGAAGTCTGCACATAATGTAGTGTCTTAGAATATATGAATTTTGCTACATTCTATCATTTATTCAATATAATGGAGAAAAGTGAAATACCTTCAGCATCAATGATTTATTTGCATATATTACAACAAAAACTACATACAATATTAACGCAACTATATAAATTCATAAATACATAAAAGATAGCTAGCCAGTTTACAGTGAATACCTTACACAGCCAGCTATTCCGTCTTTGTCCTTTAACTTTATAGAACTATTCGTAAGGTTTGATTTTAAATACAATGTTTATGTTGAGTAAGCAACTAGCCAACAAAATACACAAATAATTGTTCCGACAAAAATAGAATATTTCGAGGAAGTTTATGAAAATCACTACTGAAATGTTGCTTGTAACTTTAAGATTTGAGGTTCGGATTTTTAGCGTCTACCATGATAGAGTATACATTGAAAATGAAATAAATTACAATCAGATGCTAAAGGCTTAGCACAATAACTGTTGACAGACCTACTGACATAACGCGTTTTGTTGAAGTATACCCGCTTTTCTGTGACTACCTTCCACAGACAGCTAAGGCTAAAAAACTACCTGGAGACAATAATGTTTAGAAAATCATCCTCTAATGCCTGTTTATTAAAATTTGCATAGTATGATCTGGAAACCAGACGTCTGGTTGAATTTCTCATCTATTACTTATAGATTGAATAAAAAATCATTGAACTTACATTGAACAACTAATGACATAAATGCTAAACTAAAACTGAAAATGAAAGTAAGAATCATCTAATGCCTCTTCAGTATAATAGTATGGTCTGGTTTACTTTCTAGCTTAACAATAAAATTTTGAATAAAAAATCATTGAACTTAAATTGAACAACGAAAGACAACTTCTACCCGACTCATTGCACAGTACATTAGCTTTGAAAATTGCATGATTTATAGTATTTGCAATTTTCTTCCATGAAACAAGCCTATATCATCATGTTAGCAACAATAAACCTCTACAACGCAACTGATAAATACAATGCAGTGTAATTCTAAAGCTTAACAAATATAATTGTTTAAAATTTAAACGACATTAAACTATTTGTAAAAACCGTTACGACTCACTCTACGACTCTACAAAAGCGAAATATCTTGAATGGGTAGTGTTAAACTTTCATAAAACCTTTCCTTGTTAGTTATAATTATAAACAACTCTTGAAACTTTGTAATACTTGCAATTGATTTGCAGCTAAAACTCAAATTCGTTTGCTGACTTACTTTTTTTAAAAAAATAATTCTGTTGTTGAAAGCATGCTAGATGCATTAATGCAAAGGTGAGTTAACAAATTAAAGAATGGTTAACAGGCTATTAAAGCTAACACCTCCATCAATTTAAGTTTCCAAGTGTTGCCGTGCATTGGCAGGCACTACTCCGTATAAAAATCCGTCAAACATACATTTTGGCAAATTGAACAGAATACTTTTACCTAAACTTGAGAGAACTGATTTAAATATACTTGTACAACACGGAACGTCCATTTAAAAGAAGATAAGAATGCCAAGACAAAATTTCGCGAAAAAACGTTCAACAGTGACATGTGTGATATATGAATATATATGGTGGAACACCGTCGAACATACATTGTAAGAACGAATTGCCTTAGCACTAGCAAAACTCTGATCTGAATATTAACTGAATAATTAAAATTTTTTAAATGTCTCCGCTTTTCTCATATCGTAGGTACTTACACAGTTAACCTACATCCCTAAAAACCTGCGGTGAGTACTCCGCTGTTTTAAATAATGTGTGGTTATTAGTTTTAATGAGAAATTCTCATTGAGAATTATACCTTACAGAAAACCAGACAAATACATATATTTTGTCAAACAACTAACTGAAAATACTTTAAATTTACCTTCTGAAAACAGTAAAAAATTCTATATGCAGGTAATATATGCACATTGAACGATATACATTTTACACCATGATTTGTGAGTTTGACTTTAATTTTTCAGTGTTTCATATACATCCTATAACTATTACCACTAGCTTCGTTTTTTTCTTCAGTGGTGTCGAGAGTATAATGTAGTCATTCATGGCATGACTTCATTGAAATCTGGAAAAAATGCAAACTTCTTCAGGGGAATACGTATTTCTAACATCTAACAAAAAGTCAAGTGATTTTTAACCGGTAAACGAATTGCTATTCTACGCTATAATCGTACTCTAAATATTTTAAATTTCACATTGTGCATTTTACCCGTAATGTCACAAACCTATGTCAGCACTATTAGAACAAATTTGCGTCATAATATATTTTAAACGAAATGAAAAGTGGGGAGCAACGCACAAATACTTACTATCAATTTTTCACAAAGTGAATACAGTTTAGTTAGAATTATCGTTTAGAAGTTACGACTGGATGCCTTTATCTAAAAAAGGTGATGTTTCCAGACTACGATAAACGCCTAATATCTTAAAGACTTGAGGTACGCCTGCTTGCGAATACATTACACGGCTAGCTTTTCATAACACGATACAATTTACAGCGTAAACGATTACGGTAAGTACTCAAGCCTGTGCCATTTACATTTGATTTTTATTCACGAGACGCTTCACTGTTAACATTTCCGTACGCTCAGTTTCCAAACCAGCCGAATTTCATTTAAGCCGTCTCCCTCAGACGCGTTCAGCAAAATTGTGGCAAAAGTCAAGATGTTGCCTTACATTGACAAACACACTATCGCAATAAAATTAGGATATCGGACGTATTCCGCATTATGGCTACAGAAAATTGCTACTCGTTCTAAGTTTCTAAGTAAGATCGTAAGTAGGAACCTTGAATAAGTAAGGATTACTCGTTGAACTGCATTTTTACAATGGTATAGGAACTAAGTTTTTATGCAAATGCAATGCACTGAAGTAACGGAAATCCTAAATTGAACTAATCGTGCTTTACCAGAAATTGTGGACGCGACCGCAAATATAACTGGTTGAAGTAAATGAGAAATGTATATATACATTAGCCAATGTAATTTTATACAAGTACCAACTTCCACAGATGCAGCTGTTTCAAGACTGAAATACCTAATTCTTTGCATTTTGCACCTTTAAGAGGCATTTGTAAGAACTTAAGGATAAAAGCCTGAAATTGTTTTTGTTAAATTGTGTTAAAGTTGTATATGGAAAGCAAACTGCTACAATTATGTTAATCTGTTAATAAAAAGTTCAGACATAACCAATCCAGCATATTTCTTGCTGCAATACTACTTAGTCTTCATATCTGGATTTTTACCTTTATCTCTGGTCTTTTGTTCTGATGTTTCAAATTGCACTACATTATGCAAAATGAAGGAACAACTCGAGTAGAAAGGTGACTGAGCATTTTCCTATAACGCACTCAAACTGCTACTAACTTGCAGTTGTATGCCTTTGTTTCTGTTTAAAAAAAGTCAACTAAAAACATTCATCGGTACCAAATTAAACGGGATCATATCTCAATTTTACATCTCCGTTGCAAAGTAGCAATCTGAGCATGTGCAAGCACCAAAACTTAAACACAAACGGTTGTTGCACACAATGTTTCTAATATCCGATTAACTGAAACTATACCTGAATTGAACGTGATTCATCCCTACTCATATTACTCAGCTTTATTTACTGCGGGCTTCAAACCACATTTTCTTATGCAAAATTATAAAAGAAATATTGCTCTTAGGCAGTTTAACAGCATTTAAAAGAAAACTATTACACCAATTCACATAGTTTTAAAATATAACATTTCGTACTGGAGGAGATTTTGGGTGCCGATATTTTTGGGATCATTCCTTCTACAAAAATTGGTTTTCTAGCGTAAATAGTAAATTGTAAGGATAGCACAATCTTGATCTCAGCATAAATTAGAAGGCAAACCTGCTAAAAACGATACCTTCTTTCAGAAACTGCTTAATCAAAATTCTGAAATATGGATGTAATTAAAACTAGTCAAAGTATAATGTTGAATGTACCTGAACTACTCCATGGTAATACCTTTTACTACTTGAGCAACACTTCACCAGTGGAAGTTAAGTTACATTAATTTTATATACAATATTACGGCCTGGCCTTGTTTTCTTCAGACTGATTGATTTAAATGTTTAATTGACACTTGGTCGTGGTTATGTTGCCCGAAAAACAAATCGCTTTTCCATGCGCACATTCTTGTTAAAAGTTTGTTAATTTTTTTGTGTAATTCAACTCAAGTATTAAAAAAGCTTTCGTCAGAGATGTCTTTTACTAATTATTTTACTTAACATACCATAAAATGCAAATGGTCTAATTAAAAAGCTAACATTTTCAAAAAATTGAAAGAATATCGAAACTTCTTAGCGTTTCCATGATTATTTAAAAAACTGTATGTGGCTTGAATTTTATATTTACTTTATAAACTGTAGTTGTTTCAAATTACCATCAGCAGTCATTGCAACTTGGTACGTTTAAAAATTAGTGAGTAACACAGCTTGATAAACATAAATATAACTTCTAAAAATCTAGCAAAGTTGCCCGATTTCTATATTCGACTTGTACTTTATAAACCAGTTTTGGAGCTCACGAGGCTTCCAAAACCATTCTTGGTAAAATACAAATGCACATTGTTTCCCAATTCTTCAATTGTCAACTTGATTGGAAGTACAGATAAAATACGCCGGTGCAATGTTAAATTTCAATAACGGCCAAAATAGGTTGAACCACTTCACTTCCAGCAACTTCAGTTTTAAATTAGTAAAAAATCAAGGTGTTGTCGTACATTGACAGACGCGCTTTCATAGCAAAATTATTAGCATAAACCAAATAGTACTAAACTTATGAACCTGAATACTTGCATTGGTAAAACCTATTTCCTTTTTTATACCTATACTTTCTAGCTTCCATAGGGTAATGTCTCAATAAATACAATACATCTGCAGAAACACACTAAAATCATTGAAAAACGTTTTACCACATAGTTGTGACAAATGAAACGTGGATTATGTATAAAACAAAAACTTGAATGTCTGGCCTAAAAATTCGTAAACTTACAGCCGACCACTGTAGCTAACTAAATGGTTGAATAAACTATCTAAACTTTTGTATGACAACCTTTTCTATTAAGCATTTTCTAAGTCTATTGCAGTTATCTATTGAGAACTCTTATTTTTACCGGATGCGATAATCAGAAATTTAGCAAAATTTTATTGTATACCTGAGTTATTTCTAAAGTGCTGGAGCAAAAGATTACTCGGATGCATGAAGAGTAGCACAATTCTAATTCTAAATACCTTCTATGAAATAGAACTTAACCAACATGTAATGCTGCCTCTGAAAGCAATATTCTCTCATACCCGCCAGATCTGTTTACTGCTTCGATGAAATGGTCAAATTCGGATACAATTTCTTTATGCTGCTCGCCACTTTCTAGAAATTCATATTTCGCACAAGATCCAAATAGTATAAAATCCAAATAATGTAACACCTAATCGTGATATTTATATTTCATATTGTAAAAAGATACTTTACTTTCTTCAAGAATTCCTGACATCTTGCCTTTGAATGAAACTCATGGTAGCAATTCACTATTTAGGTTAATTAAAGATCTAACCCTGCACCTGCAATATTCTTACTTTTCCTCCTTATCTACAATACAACACAATCATTCCAACCAACTTATTACGAATCATATAAGATCATAAATGGATGATAATAACTAAAACGTGCAACTGACTTAACTGATGGACTTCAATGAGTCATGGCTAGCTTCTATTTAAGCTTAGAAACGTTATTAATAAGGAAAATATATGGTTATGATCTGTTTTCTACATGGTTTACGATCATGAACAACATTTTTAAAAATTGGAAATAGTTTTTTTTGGAAAGACATCCTATTCTTCGCTTCGAAACTTCGAACTTCGAGCAAAACTTCAAACGATGCCGCTGAGGTAAAGTTGTTTGAAAAATATTAACTTTCTGGTGAGTACCTTGCACAATAAGCAGTCTTAAAACAGCATAATTTTAGTCTCGAGCATCCTTCTAAAACTATTTGTTATTAGATGCAGAAACCTCTCATGTAAACCACTACAAATTTTTTGGGTTAAAATTTTGGCCCTGTCGGAGAGCTTAATGCTTTCAAAAATATTTCTTCATTTTTTGAGGGCTCCTTACGCAGAAACTTGTTTCTAAACAAAATTAATTCTTAAAATCTTAACCAAGTGTATCTCTAGAATACTAGTTGCAATATTGAAGTCTATTGGCTACCATTACAACCATAAGCAATGCGTTCAATATCAACGTTCGAGACTTTTATGTAACCGTAAATATAACTGGTGTAGAATTATCTAATGGAACTTTAAAGGAATACCACTACAGGCGCATCCGCTTCAAACGTCGTTGTGATGACCCTCTTGATCTGCCGCCGTGTGGTGTGATGGTAATATGATGGTTGAAGTTAAAGACGGATCCTGTTTTCTTCACTCGTCTCCAGTAAGTTTTGTAACGCCTTCCATCTAGATCCTTTACATTGTTGACGAGTATACAGTCAGCCAAAATCTGTCAAAATATAAATGACATAAAAATAACAGATTTCAATGCATTTTATTGTAAATTATTACAACGTAATTTTCGTATAAATACGACTACGTTAATGTCTACGAGCAAAGTTTTTATACGAAAACTTCACTGTTGGATTACAAGCTGTTCATACTCATCTTCTTGTAATTGCTCGCTGCTGACTTTTGAAATTTGTTCCCTACTGAACTTTGATTAATTTGTAACTGTGCTTACCATTTTGTAAACGATAACGGGTTGTCTTTGCATTGATATCCATTGAAATGAGGACGAAAAACTGGCTTTGTCTGTTAGTCTTATGGTAATCCACTTTTTTGCATTAAGGTTATGCATTTGCGCTTCAGGAAACATCTTTTGAGACTGAAAGAGATAAGCATAAATAAAAATTTGAATTAGTTTTTTCCCACCGATAAATATTTTGTAGCTGTAAACAAGAAACTCTATATCATACTTCTTAACCTATGAATATTAACAAGATTGTACCCAAGAAATTGAACTGCATGATAATAACTGCAACTGTTTTTGTCAGTAAGAAACATAAATGCTGCTCACTTTAATAATTGCAGGAGATTTTAAACACTTTGGAAAGCGTAAAAACGGTAGCAATAACTTTTCCCAGCAAAATAAAAAAGGCGACTGCACTCCTTTCAGTTTGAGTGGGAAGTGACTGTTGAGTCTGAGAAGTTGACTCTGAGCTCCTGCCATAAAAAATGCATACAAATCTGGAAAGAGTGAAGATAAAGCTACCTTCATATGGTTTCTTGAGATATAACGAAACGTATATTCCGAGAAAAAGGATGAAAAAGGATTATTGTCAAAAATATATGTCAGTCCAACGAACAAAAGAAACACAGGGCGTCGCCGTGTCGCTCCTACTCTTTACATGTGTTACAAAAAATGTGTATGCAGAACAGAGTCAGGTGAAGTTGATAAGCCTTTTTTGGCTGTTGGAGTTTTCAACATTTATATAGGTATGTATTTGAGGGATTTAGTTCGATGAGGTACAATACAAAATCTGATATGGACTTAACGTTCAAATATTTTTTCTTCTAAAAAGTTGAAGCAACACATGTCTCTCCATTTGTGTTTCATTGTTAATTTATCACGTAAAATTAATTCAAACCTTTTTCACCAGCCCAACGGATTACCAACGAATCATCATAATCATCATCGTTGAAAAATAAAAAAAGAGAAAGGTACCAAGTCACCAAACTATCAGAAATGGAAGTACATGCAGATTACCACATGTATTTCACAAGTCAACGAACAAACTTTTTACAAGAAAATATCAACACCAATGCTTCGGTTCAATTGAAATATAATCTATTTTCCTGTATTTGATGGTTGGCGTACAAGGAATTTTATGAGTTGCAGTATGGAATGAAGCTTAATTTAAATGATAATTATGATACTTGACTTCGTTTCAAAATATTTTGCCGGTTTGGAATACATGCTTATCTGTGCTTCCGATTTATATTTAGTCAGCAAGCTAATACATTAAAGTCCTGCTTTAAGTAATGACTAGATATTGAAAAATGCCTCATGACATTCGAAGGGAAAGAGATATTTTCAAAAAGTACCTTAGTCCTTATAAAATTGAAAAGTCACGGTGCCACCCATTTCTTTTGTGAGAAGGAATAAATACACAAAACAGGGCTTGGGTGAAATAAAACCTTTCCAATGTAGTTGGAGCAATCAGCATGCTTATGTATGGAGCCTGCATTTGCATTTTTAGGACTCCGTTTTGTAAATCCAATACAAAATTAGAAACTGAGTTGGCATTTCTGTTCTGTACAAGTTGGTACAACCGAGACCTTTCCCTACATATATATATATATATATATATATAAATGTAATTAAGCAGAGCGTGCTTTTTAAGCCGGCACCACAAGTTTCCGCATTAATGTAGTGACTCCATCCTCTTCACAGCTTATTAAAATCATGACTAACTTTGTTTTTTGATGCACATTTCCATACACTTGGTTTCCATGAAAATACTAAAAAACAGTTTTAGGTGAGGTGTGAGATGAAGGTGATGCGACACGAGGTCTGAATATTCCAGCTTCAAATATTAGAATGGAAACTGATTGGTATTAAATATTTTGAGGTGAATTTAGCTTTTTAATAGAATACACATTTAACAGGATGCAAATTTTTATGCAAGTTTTTATGTCGTCATTCTGAATATGCAGGGACGATTAGGTATTTAATGTTACTTATTTCAATGAACCATTTTATGGCTTAAGACGTTGCATCCAAAAACAGTCTAGCTAATCCATAAATATTTTTATTCGTGCATCATCAACAACAATTTTTCGAAATGATACGAAAATAAAAGTTTAAAACTTCTACTCTACATTGTTTCAACTGTAGACAACTTTTAAAACAAATTTTGCGAATACATTACGCATTTTGTTGGTTGGAGCATATTGCTTGTATTTCGTACAAGGAAGGCCTATTCCGAACGAATGCTGAAGAAAATAAATTTAACTAACAAAGTATAATGCACACCATCAAATGGCATGGGTTGCATGATAGTAAATATTGACAGTGTAACTAACTTTTAACTAAAGAGTTTTTGGTCAAAACCGTTACGTTTCGGTTATACGAGAGCAACGTTATAATCCAACATAACATTTTGACGTTTTTGCGAAATGTTTTTTTAACCTCTATGAAAACGATTACCAATCCTTGCATCATTTGTTTCACTTTGATTTGCACGTCATTGAAGTGGTAAATATATTTATTTTATCAATCTGAGGAAATACACGACTGGCATATTATCGTCTCGATACTCTGCATTGTATTTCGTATTATTGCTTAAAATACATACAATATGTGAGGTTTCAGTATTAAATGGGATGGAATTTACCTTATGTCATCACAAAAATTTAATAAAACTAAACAATTATGCTCCTGGGATTCTAGAAGAGATAACTGCTTAGTGATAGGGTAAGATATTTCACTTTAACATGTCACATTAGTAACTTCAAAAATGCAATAGTGCTGCATTCAATTCATTCTTGATCGAAACATCATTTGAAAAATAATAATAATCAAGCTTCCTACAACTACATGCGAGGCAAAATTTTCTACGAATATCAATATCAACAATTATGAAATATAACTTATTCATCAAGAATCATGATTTGCCACGTGTCTCAAATGTTATAGGATCTACTATAGCTAACCAAGGACAAACTTCGGTAATAAGTCATGGCCGCAGGTTTTTTAACCCATGGGAAATTATATTTTTGACGTGACGTTTCCCTACTACGGATTTTTAACGCTAACGAGTTTTACGTAATCTATGTGTACCTCAACTATTGCAGCATTAGCGCTAAATGGCAATTACGATGCACAGTCAATTCTAGAATACATACCAAAACAATTTCATAACTCTCCTACATTAACGTTTTTAACATCAACAATATTGCAGTATCTAGTTAGTTCTATCAAAAAGTCCTAACCTTTTTTTCTATTAGTTCACAGATCTCAGTTCAATTGTAAATGACTTATTGTTCACTTTGAATAACAAACCCTCCAGCCCAATTGTAAGGAGAGGATTTTAGCAAACATAATGTTGTTGGATTCTACAAATAATGCGTAACTAAAAAAATTTCCATAGATTTAGTATCAAAAATTGAATGGAACATTCAACGTTTTGTTGTATCATACTTTCACTTTCCAGCAGATAGAACATGGTTTGTAGCATCCTTTGTTCGGAAACATTTCTCGTTAATGGTAACGAAAATTGCACATGCGATTGTGATTTTCATCTTTTTGATGTCAATTTAGTTTATATGCTTTTTGCTGACACTCAGCGTCCTGATTTTACCTACATTACCATTTATATATAAAATTCTAAGAGTTTTACGTTCACTGAACATACATTTGCAACAGTGAAAATGGCACAAAGCCGAGTTCAATTCATCCAATTAATTGGTTGGAATCTAACAGTCGAAAATTAAATATTTTAATTTTAAGACCTACAACAATTTTTCGGTGTCAACTGTCATTGTATACTGTGAAGTTTCTCTTGCGAAATCGCAAAAAGGTTGTTGTAGATAATGAATGATAATTCATTCGAATAAACTTTAAAAAATTGTACGTTATATTGGAATTGTCTAAGTAGGACCGATTTAAATCTCAAAACAATATAAAATGTTCGCTTCAATCCTGGTTGTAATATTCTTTTGGTTTCCTGGAGAACGGAAGAGTCCCTGTGATTTCGTGATGAATCCAGATTGTTGCAATCCGCTTTCCAGGATAACAGCAGGCTACGATACGAGTTTAATGGCCAAACGTCATTCAACCAAAATCTATCAAAACATGAAACATTTTTAGTTAGCAAATTTAAAAGAAAGAATTGTTGATTTTACATCTTTATAAATGAAAACCTAATAAATATATCTCTTCTCAGCCACACATACATTCACGTGTTCACCAATTTAATGCATAACATAAATTATTCCCTAAATTTTGAAAACAATAAATTATCTAGCTACCTTTTTATTATCCCGGTGTGGTTGTCCAGACAAATATTGATGAAAAACTTTGGCTAGTCTCACTATGTCCCAATTTATTCGATCCATATCATCAATATCAGCAGTATGTCATTAAGTCGTCAAATGTCCGCACTTTCACCATTTGATAAGTCCGTTTTCATTGCTATTTTCACCAATCTGATCTGAAATATTTAGAACCAGAAAGAATATTAATAACTTAACACCGTTTTCAATAGTAATACAGATGAAAAGGCATATCAAAACTTGTACAAATACTTTGAAAGAAACAAAAAGATGGGGTAAAATAATTATTTTGATCTTTTACAACATTAACTAGTTTTCTCGAGTTGCAGCTTCAAATATTCTCAAAGGTAGCTTTCTAGCGTGTAAAGTGTTTTATTTAGTAACAATAACAGCTTAAACACATTAATTATTCCGCTCCACTTATGTCCAGGCACATGCATATGGTACAAACTGTTTCTATTTGTCCAACTTTCATAGCTATTTTGTAATCCAATTTAACTTTGAAATTTGCTTAACTCGCCTTGACCATATCAGTAATGAATCGTTCAAAACAAAGTAGGATTTACGGTAAAAAATGTATATCGTCCTTCAAAAAGATAAAGAGCGTAACAAACCTTATGATTACACACTGTTCCTACTCCCAACAGAAAGTGTATGCATTATAGTACTAAAAAAGGCTGAAGGACTTTTCATTCGCTGTCAAAATGGTAAGGTAGATCGAGTGCATGTGCATTTATGATTTCCAAATGAAAACTATCACGGACGTTAATATAAGCCCGCTTTCAGCTGCCGTAAATTGTAAAGGAGCTCTTGTCCTTATGTTTTATGCTCATTTCACAACCCAATGTATTCATCAAAGTTACTTTCTACTGAATACTAGCAAAAATGAAGGATCTTCTAGGTAAAATGTGTTTTTTTGTATCAAAAATTCAACCAAATAGAGGTTCAGCTGCAATATTTCGATTCTATTTGTTATGTGGATACTGGCAATCTTTCTATTCAAAAGGCAGTTGAAGGGTTTTAAAAGCTAAAAATGCACCACAAGAGCAATAAAAGTCGGCTAGTTAGATCTGCATGAATGAAGGTTGGCCTACTTACCCATTTCTTACAAAAAGGTTCAAGGTAACAAAATAAAACTTTGATCTTTGTTGTATTTGCATATTCATTCACAATTGAGACTTTTAGGAAAATATATATCTCCTAAGAAATGCATGCAAGGAATACTGCGTTTCCGTTTGTTCATCCTCGAAGAATGCAGATGCTACTACACATTTATTTTCAACATTCAGGAGTAGTAATGTATAGAAACTATTCCTTTGCAATTTTAAATGCAGATATCTCATACAATAAAAAAGTCAGTCTTGTCTTGAATTGTATTACAAGAAAGAAGTGTGCGAAAAGTACATTTTATATGCGTTCAGAAGTACAATGCATTTTTTATCTTTTGTAGGAAATATTTATTATGACATGTTTTTACGTATTGCATTGCAGCCTAACTTCATCAACAAGTATTTACTGCATGTATTCTGCATGCGCTTTTCAGAAACTAATTTGTGACTAAGCAGTTGACATTTAAACATCTAACGAAACCAACGCTACAGTTCTATTACAGTTAATGTCCAAAGTTCAGAAATCAAATTTTTCTACAAATTGGGCGCATCACAAAAAGCATTGCTTTCTATTTGAAATGCCAATACTGACTTACTTGAATATAATTTGAGTTAACATTTGTGTAAGGCACCAATTGATAAATTACTGAGGTTTGTGACTTCCTCATAGATATGCATAATGCAAGAATTGTATACTCTACCATCTAATCACTTTCAGGTTTTTAATCTAACCAGTCTACTTTGCTGCTACCTTCAACAAGCCAACGTACTTCTGAAATATTTAGTAAAATTTATTGACATACTCACCATTTGGTTGACAACTTCCAATCGTCCAAGGAATATCGTCATATATGCGAACCCAGTACTTAGTAAACCACGTTCTCGCCTCAAAACACAACCACGGAGATAACGTTCTTCTCAGGAGGCCTGAAAATAAATGTAAGCAAAAATGTGTTTTAGTAAAAATTGTAAGAACCTCCTACAAACTGTTTACTAAAACGAGTTCCAAATTTACAGTGCATAAGAATGGGTTTGTCTAGCAATTGATTATTGAATATGATTTACATTGTGTTTGTAATTATTATTATTACACGTCCTTACTTACCTCTTCAAATAACGAGTAACTTTCACAGACGAGACGCTCAAGTTCACTTGCTCATACACTTCTCAAGATTGCGATATAAATTATAGATTACTTTGTCTAAATATCTATAGCCAATGTATCAATGAAATTTTCACGAAGTTTCGTGTTTTATTGTTGGCACCTCAAAATGCCCCAGCTTCAACTTTGAAGCTCATTACTCGTAGTTGCTTACAAAGAATGAAATATTTCCACAAACACATTTCAATAGCCACCAGAGCGGAGGTCTGCTCCGGTAGCTAACTGAAAGGTAAATGATCCCTTATCTTTACAAAAGAAAATGAAGGTAGCTCAGCTGCAGGACTATTTGTATTTATGCATTTGTACATGAAGTCAAGATTACAAAACCAGTGAGGGTGAGCTCGAGGGACCTTTTTCGTAAGGCTGGATTTTAATGAATGAGGCGAAGGACATCGTACGCTTTCTATCCAAAGAGGTTCAACGTAATAAAAACTACTTCATTGTAAAATAAAATTTTGACCTTTGTTGTATGTGCATATTCATTCACAATTGAGACTTTTAGGAAAATATGTATCTCCTAAGAAATGCATGCAAGGAATACTGAGTTTCCGTTTGTTCATCCTCGAAGAATGCAGATGCTACTACACATTTATTTTCAACATTCAGGAGTAGTAATGCATAGAAACTGTTCCTTTGTAATTTTAAATGCAGATATCTCATACAATAAAAAAAGTCAGTCTTGTCTTGAATTGTATTACAAGAAAGAAGTGTGTGAAAAGTACATTTTATACGCGTTCAGAATTAAAATGCATTTTTTATCTTTTGTAGAAAATATTTATAAATAATGGCATGTTTTTACGTATTGCATTGCAGCCTAACTTAATCAACAAGTATTTACTGCATGTTTTCTTCATGCGTTTTTCAGAAAAAAATTTGTGACTAAGCAGTTGACATTTAAAACATCTAACGAAACCAACTCCTCAATATTATTACAGTTAATGCCCAAAGTTCTAAAATAAAATGGTTCTACAAACGCTACGAAAATTGGGTACTTCACAAAGAGTATTGCTTTCTATTTGAAATGCCGTTTCTCCCCTACAAGAATATAATTTGAGTGAACGTTATTGTAAGCTACCAACTGACAATTATTGAGTTTCATGACTTATTCCAAATGTGCATATTGTAAGAATAAAACTGAATTCAAGAGTTTCACTTTACTAACTAATAAAAACTTCGTGTTCTTCTCGTCCCTCTTACTAGCAAAAAGCTCCAACAAGTCAAACTATTTATAAAATATTCATTGAAATCAAAATTGATGAACTTACCATTTTTGTTAATATCTACCAGTTGTCCAAGGAATTTTGTCACGTGGTCCGCACTTTCACCAACTGGTCCAGTGTTTGGTCCACTTTTTTCTCGGCTCAATACACGTACACGGGAATCTGAAAATAAATGTTAGCAACCATGTATTTTAATAAAAAGTTTAGGAATGATTAACTGTACTTTAAATTGAGCACGAAAATACGTTGTAATAAATCTACAAGTCAATTTTGTTGTGCAACAACTACTTATCGATTATGAATCCCATTATCCTTGTATTTTTTGGAATGTCTTACATACTTATTAATTTCTTACGAGACTTTATAAGTGCAGACTTTCCAGCTCATGCGTAAATTCACTTCACCAGTAGACCTTTATTGGTTACGTTGCCCCAATATAAAGTTTAGCTAGTTATACCTGGCTTCTCGAATGGCCCCAGGTGATAAAATAAATTAAATTCACTTGAATCCCAGTTGTTATCAAAGATTGAACTATGCGCACAGTAATATCTGAGGAGCCACCGGAGCAAAGGTCTGCTCCGGCTGCCAACTAAACGGAAACTGAACCCATATTATGAGCAATTTACTCGGAATGAGATTGCATGAGCTCAACGATACATTTTCGTAGATAGGCTTGTAGCGTTGAATGTAAGAAATTGTGAGATAGGCATTGATAAAGGGAAAAAGTATGCCGACGGTATATTCTTTGATTTTTTGAGTTTTGTACGTACTTTTACAATGAGAAAAGGTATGCGTTCTTTTCTTTCTTCAAAGTTATGAAAGGACAATAAAAAGGTAGGTAGTTGAGCTTTAAAACTACTCGTATTGACGTACACGTATACTGGGAGGTCTTTACATAACCCCATGGAAGTGCCGTGATGGCTATTTTATTAGGCAATAAAAGTAAAGGAAGCCACAACATCTGCCCTTTTTCAACACCTTTTTCACATAGGGATTTTACCACAAACGTAGACCGTCGACGGAATCGCCAGCTGAACGACAAGAAATGAGATATTTGTATGCTACTCTATTATATAGAAATATCCTTATTTTATACAAAAACAAAACTGAAAGAGTGGATTGTTACTGACTTTTCAATGAATTTCCAATAGACTTGTTGTCTAGCATACACTTTCTACAAGATTCATTCACCATTGCAGTGGCAGTCAATGTAAAGGTCCCACTCTTTCTTCAATATTTCATTGATTAAAAAGAAATCGGTCAGAAATTTTTTTGACAATGAAGATCATAAAAAATAAATAAAAACTAACATTCTACATTTCTGACACATATTCATGCATGTACATCTGCGCTAGTATATATATAATTGACAAAGGTTGACTCGGTGATCTCTTTCCTTCTCGATTCATTGTTCAGTACGAATATATTGGATGTGCGTTTATATGCATTGTTCATACAAGTGATCTCAATCTCTGGAAAAAAATGTGGTTCAATTTACTTTACACAATATGCGTGAAAGCATGTCACCATAGGATACATTTTAATTGAGCAACATAAAGCTGAGATTTGAATCAATTTGATGCGTATCAAATACATTCACAATGTTGCGAGATTCAACGTTAAATTCAAAACTTGACTTGATCCTGACTTCTAAAATCTTTTTGATGCAGAGTATCATGGGGTTAAAAAAGTGTTGCTTTCTTCAAACCAGACAAATACCCAGGTTTGGTAAAATATTATTGTCCTTTCCCACATTCCAGTCCAACGTTTAGTTTATCTACAGCGTCGTTTCTCGAACAAACGTCCCCGTTACATCTTGTATGATTGTCCTCTTATGATTAATGTATTACCTTTTTTAACAAAAACTCCTTCATTTTTAATCATTCGAATGACTGCAAAACCATGTAACTGAAGGTACGGCTTTTCTCCCGAATGAAAAAACCCATATTATGCAAAGAAGATGAGTGGGAAAAGCACGTTGTTGTGTATTCACTTCGTGGTACAAATGGTGAGTTTTGTCACGTTAGTAGTTCCTTACACTACTTAAAGTGATGAAAGTACATTTCTGCTACTTTTGCCAAAAATGTCAAAAAAATTACTGGAATTTAACTGGATTTTTGCACGTTTCAATATGCTGTTGGGATGCTGACCCTTTAGATAATCAAAAAATTGCTGACAACAAATGATCACGCATTCAACAACCGTACTTAATAAATTGAAACAGGATAGGTTTCTTTAAGGAGTTGTTTAATTACAAAAACATAAATGCTTGCTCAAGTGTTTTATTATTAAACATAAAAATTAATTTAAAAAAATAATCACAATTGTAAATTTAAATTATTTTAACTGTAGATTTGTGATAAATCCAATACATTTTACTTTTTTATGAGATTCATACATTTAAAAAACTTTTAATGGAGCTACATGAAAGTTTTTAACAATAAATCGAATTATTTGCAACTACGAGTCATTAAATTAACGGAATATATATCCACGCATAAATACATTCGAATCACGTAGATTGAGAAACAAAGTTTTAATAACAGCAATGGGTTGCGAAAGAACTTTAAACTAATATTATACTATGTTTTACTCCAGTTGTGCAACATTTCCTTTCATGTCTACCAACCGTACTGCAACAACGGAGCGCTTCGCAACAAAACTTACACTACAACACTTTTTCCCGAAAATGAGTTTTTGTGTGTTGCAAAAGGTATCTGAGCGACGCAAACCTTTTCATGCAGATAATGCACTCGAACGCTTTCTCCCGTCGCGCATGTATTTGCTTGTGTCCTTTTGCACTACTTTTTAGAGAAAACTCGGCTCCGCAAATTCGGCAGCTATATGGTTTCTCTTTAGTATGTGTGTGCACATGTCTTTTGAGGGCACTAAGAAAATGGAATTTTTTGTCACAAATTATGCATGCGTGCAGAGGTTCCGTCCCGTGAATTGATTTTTTATGAAGCTGGAGACCAGTACTATTAAAATATTCCTTTGGACAAACAATACATTTGAAGTACTTTTCTCCCAAGTGGACACGGATGTGGTTTGACAACTTGCTTTCTTGTGCAAATCCTTTTCCGCAAATTTGACAAACGAATGGTTTCTCACCCGTGTGAATTCTTTCGTGTCTTTTCAGGTGTGCAGCACTAATAAACTTTTTTCCACACGTTTTGCACGGAAACCTTTTATCTCTGTGAGCTTGCATATGTTTTTTCAGATTTGTTTGTTTCGCAAATTTTTTGGAGCACACTTCGCAATCGTAAGTTTGACTTGGATTGTCTACTTGTTTGTGGCCGGACGGTTTAGGTTTCTGGTTCACCGAATGAGGACGGTTCATCTTGAGTTTGGTTGTATTTTCCTGCTGTATTATGGACGGTACTTCCCTGTTTTGCAGAATTTCAAACAATAGTTCTATTAAAATCAAATATTATGTACAATATGGAAAAATAGAGTGGGTAAACAACAAATGGTTACCTTATTTTTCAAGTCTCTAATTTTTTATTTATGTTGTTCGTTTCAGAGCAACTGAAAGATTTAAAATCAAGTAGGACAAGTAAAATCAAACCGACTGAGCCCTTTTGAAGTGTATCAGAGGAATAATGGCAAATCTATTTTAATGTGTAAGAGCGGTCACAAACATGGAACGAAAGTATTTTGTCCACACAAAAATGCATGAGAACTGAACAGTCGTTTATCAGTATGTAAAGGAAGCCTTCACACATGCATGTCTGGTGTGCTGCAGTGCTACACAAGAGGTACTTGCATGTAGTTACACATATATAAGGATGTTTTTATACAATCGATGAGGTATACGGACCTTTTTGTTGCAGATTGATTTTTGTAGCAGACGTTTACAGATCTCAGTGGTGTAGTGATGGTTATTGGGTATTCCATTGAACAATAAAGGTAAAACTGGCTGCTACCTCTGCCTTTTTTCAGCACCCTTTTCTGAGATGGATTTTACCACAATCGCAGACCATTGCCGAAATTCCCAGCTGAATTAAAAAAACTGAGATATTCCTATGCAACTCCACTTTATGGAATTATCCGAATTTCATACAAAAAAGAGAGCTGAAAGAAATTTATTGTGCACGTGGATTATTACTGACTTTTCATGGATTTTCCAATATCCTCATCGTCTTTCATGCAGTTTCTTCCACCTGGATTCATTTAGCAGTGGCCAATGAAAGCATATTCCTTCTATATTTCATTGATTTGAAAGAAATTGTTTGGAAGATTTTTTTTGACGAAAAAATGATCATAAAATGGAAACGAAAAATACGATGTTCCATTTCATCAAAGTACTTTGTACTTACTCACAATACGCCCTTTTCTGTGAGTCATAAAGTGGGCTAGTTTAGTATAAAGTTAAAAAGATGCACTCAAGCTTCTGTATGCTTTCACGTAGCACCTTTGCAACTATACAATCTAGTCAAACAAAAGATTGAGAAATTTATTTTTATGTATGGCATATATATCGCTTTTGGTCAATCCAATCCTTATAAAGAAGAAGGTACCCGTTCTTTTCTTTTCTTTATAAAGGTTACCTTCATTTTGTTGTGAAGTTTGATGTTATGGTTTTAGAATATCGCTGATTTTGTTCACTCATTTTTATCAAAAAAATTCTGATGAATTTTGTACTCTGGTCAGTGATACGCATACAACTAACGCTTTCTTGCAAACAAAATCATTTTATGGTCACTGAGTATTTCATTTCAGATGCCAACTGATTGACACATAAGTTACACTAACCTACATTTCATACAATACTTTTACTTTCACGAAAGAACAGGAAAATGGACTCTCCTCGAAAGAATGGGACACCCTTCCATCATCACACAAATTTTTTCAAAAAGAGGATCTGGATCTCTGGTAATGAGAATGCAGTTCAATTTATGTCACACAATATGCGTGAAAGCCTGCCATCAAAGTTGCAGTAGAGCAACACAAAGTTGAGATTCGGATCAATTTGATGCGTATTAAATGCCTTCATAATGTTATGAGATTCAACCATACAGCTGAAATTGACTTTAACCTCACTTCGTAAAGCTTTTTGATGCAAAATATCACGGAGTTCAAACAGCGTTGCTTTCTGTAAACCGAACGACAAAGTCTTTTTATACATTCAAAACCAACTTTTACTTTATCCACTACGGCATTTCACTTGCGAACGTCCTCATTATACCTTCTATGATTTTTCTCTTACGGCAAATGTATTACCCTTTTAACAAAAAGCAGCCCCTTCATTTTTTATCTTGAGAATGGCTGCAAAGCCCCGAAACTCTTGTATTTTCTGCTACAAAAACCCTTCACTCGCAGCTCATTAAAAATGGGAAAACAGCTGAATGTCTGAAGTGTTTCAAACTGGGAGAATCCTTCACTGACCTCCACACTCATCGTCAGTTGGTTTTTGAAACGTCAGCTGAACTGGAAAATACGAAACAATGAAGTTTGCATTGAACGTGCCTTCCCGAATTACTCACTTTTGCAAACAGTAAGATGCTAAAGGTATCAATGAACTTTTCTTTTGAGGGATATTCAATGTTTACGAAATAAATTCATAACGCAGTGCGAATTAAAGATGAACACTAATTCGCCAAATACCCTGTAAAAACACTGCCACAAAGGGACTTCAATGCCATAAAGCTGTAAAATTTATGAGTAAATATGTCAATCATCAATATTGCTACAAATTGTATTGAGCTCCCTCGCCGCTACGATTCTTCATTTATAAGGTCGGTCCCTTTCAGTTGTAAAATACCCAACCAGTTTTGAGTCTCGGGTAGTAAAACGTTGAATAACCTGGAGATACAAGAAGCAGCTAGAAAGGAGAAGACCAGGGTTTGTGGCTTGAGTATTGAAAAACGAAGAAAATATACCTATCCTGCAATACCTTCACACATTTGAGCTATTGGTCATCATGACTGTGCTTTTCTACAATTCACAATGGATAATACTGCTATTTTTGTCGGAAAAACACATTTCTACTCGAATGAAAAACTGAAACCATTGCAGGGCTCATATAAATATGAGCAGAATAGAACTTGTGACTGCCGACTACTCTTGCGCTCTACTCTCTTCAAACTAAAATATGTTCGTTTAAATTTGGAAATGGAACAAATATGAAGAAATTCTTTCCGTTTTTTCTGCTACAAACCTGAACTTTGCGGAGGAAATTCCTCATCTAAAATACTCAAGATTTTATCACGTTATCTCAATATTAATGTAAATTTATGTGACGACCTTGAAGTAGAGTTGTTGAGCTGTGATGTCTGTTTCGAGTTAGGAAAAACCTTTTGTGACTTATTATTTCAATGGGAGAATCTAAGACTCGAGCTGGATTGGAAGATAAGGAGATTGTTCGAAACTATGAGAACTTGTTGGAGAAATATCACCTCTTTTCAAAAATTTTAGAAATCAGTATCTTAATGAGGAGGATACTTCAAAATCAGTTTATCCTGATATTTGAGATTTGCGAGAAACTTTTTTAAAGGGTTGCATGAAAAAGCTAAGCTCGTTTCTGCCAAAACTAATTTTAGAAAAAATTTCAGAAGAAGAGTTTGAAGCAGTTGTCAAAAATGTATGTGCATCTGCACCCTTAGACAAGACTCAACTATTGAAAAGTTTGATGACATTTGTTGCAGTTCTTTACTTGTCCGTTGCACTCCATCCGCAAACTTTTTCTACAGCTTAACATCATCATCAACATCAGCATAAAGAAAAGAAAAATGAGATAATTGATAAGCAAGTACAAACCTGCTCTTCTGATTCGCATCAGTGGGAAGAAAGTGAGGAGGACGAGCTGCCCCCGATTCTGACCCCTTTTTATTTTTATGATGTGAATGACTGTGGAAATGAAAACGAACCGCCTGACTCTCCCCCAGTCCTAAATGTGGCAGTTCGAGTAGAAGGGATCTCAAGTTCATTTGCAGACTCAGAGCTACAAAATATCAAGGATAATGGGGTTTCTTCTCTTCTTAAACTCCAAATTAATGACAACACGTGCGAGGTACATCAGCAAATCCTGGTTTACGGCTGTGCTCATTGCAGCATAAAACTAGAGACTGTGGAAGGATTCCGATCCCACATGTACATATTTTAGTCATGGGGAAATATTTCAATCAAGCGAGCAAATGTTAAAAATGTTAAAAAATGTATTGAATTAGTAAAGTGTCTCATATCAGCGTCATTAAACATTCGCAACTAACTAACTTTTTATTGATTTATGTAACTTATACATGTGCTAAACATATCAGTGAAGATGATTCTAATTCATATAAAATTACAATTGTTTGACCTTATCGATAATAATATTTAAGAAATGTTCATTACTGAATTAGTTCAGTAAACTTAAACACTTTCATTTTTCCATACAATGTCAAAATAAAACGCTTCCAAATTTTAATGTGTGTTTTCAAATTGATTGACTTCATTTTCCATTTGTCGCTGGATTATCACTATCAACCCACTCTTTTACTCCAGTCTGGCCGCAAGCATGAAATTAACATTGCATTCTAGTTTTTCAAGACGTCAAATCGTGATGCTTATGATAATGAATTGTGAAATCTGAGATATGGGGAACGTTGCTAATTTACAGCTAGAAAAGAAATACAAAACCAAGACCAAAGACGCTAAAGTTGCATGGGGATTTATAGCTGGGAGAGACAGACAAGGAGAAAAGAGTATTAGCAAGCATTGTCACATGCACTCGTGTTGTTTAAAAACCTATTTAAAGGTTAACTAAATACGTTCAGTGAGCCCTGTACATTTTAAAATCTGATTGGATTGAAAGGTCAAAAGAATTTATGTATCATCTGTTATAAGCCTGCTTTCACCCTACATGTAAGGAAAAAACCATTTACGTAAATTCCTACAGTTTTTATCACGTTTTCTCAACAATCAGTTAACAACTTACGATTAGTGATCTATAATATTATAGATTAAAAAGCCATATTAGGCTCCCAAGTTTTGCAAAAAAAATAATGCATGCATAAATACATACAAGAGACAAAGAGAATGCATTTTTATTGTGCTCAAACGTGCTCGCTACATTTACATGGTAGGTATATCGTGTATTTTGCATGTGGAGAAGAATGAAAGGGCATCGGCTTTGCATTGTATTGCCTTCTTCAATGAGAGCAGAGCAAGACCCACCACAACCGCGACACAAGCAATGAAGTGATGTACCACAAAAAGGGTAGTCTCTGTTTAGCTTGTCAGCTGTCGGCCGGTACAATCAAAAACAAGACTTCATTGAACTGTGATCGTGATAAAATTTATTGATAAAACCTTATTTTGTTGATATTTGTTGTGAAAAGCCAAGAAAAAGTTTGAAATGACTGCAAAAGCGAAGAATACCCTTTGTATTTTCTGCTACAAAAAACTGGTAGCAGCACCCGATAATAAAACTGAGGATAGAAATGGGACCCAATTTCTCAAGTATTTTTCCCGACATCTCAAAATCAGTTTAAAACCATTTGAGAAGCAGCAGTTTGCAAGGGAGTTGGTGACTTGTGATGATTGTTCCAAGTTGGTCGAGAACTTCAATGAACTGTTTTTTCAGCTTGAATATCTGAAACTCAAACTGAACTGGCAAGTGCGACAGCTTCTGGAAAAGTTGAAATTTTCATGAAAGAGTTCCTTCTCGTTTCTTTCAATTCAAGAGTCAGTTTGAAAAGGAGGATGACGCTTCCCAAAAAGTTTTAAGTAACATTCAACAGTTGAGACTGGAGCTGATAAAACAGTCAAAATTCACAATTGAATTGAGCATGCCAATGCTCAGTTTGAAAATTTTTTGTGAAAATGGTGATATTAGCAAGGTATCATCTACTTATAAAAAAGTTCGGCAGTCTTCAGAGGATGTTGATTCAAACAACGAAGTAATTATAAAAATTGAAGAAGGCTATCACAATCTTCCTGGTTCATTTACAGAGCCTGATGAAACTGACACTGGTGTAAACGAGAAACTTGCAATTCCATAAAATGCCGTGGAAGGTGGTATATCCTTGAGGTCGCTTTTTAAGTGTCATCAATGTCCAAGTACATTCCAAAACCTGGAAAGACTGACTGCTCATAGAAGACTTCATAACGAATTTGAAATGGGCCCTGGAAATAGAGTATCCGAACACAATATCGAGATAGATACAGAGCTAAATGAAGAAGAGGAAGTGATTTTCGATATGATAAGTGAGCAAGACACATCGCATATCGCATGCCGTGGATGATCCATTAAACCTTCACTTTGAAACCAATTCTGAAGAATACTGCAAGGAAAAAATGGTGTCACTTCAGGTTAAAGGGGAGGCTGAGCAAGAAGTTCAAAATGTTGATTCCGTAGCGGGATACACTGAGAATCCTTATTATTTAGACGAAAACTGGAGTGAGGGTCCGAACATTCAGTTCAGTTGTGATTCGCAAACCCCTGAGATCGGAAGGAAACCAAAATGGTAATTAAAAATCGGTTATGATAAATTGAAATGGTATGGAGGAATTATTCTTAATATTTCTAATGCTGACAATATTTTCTTACAGCACTCCTTTGAAATACCATTGTGAATTTGAGGGATGTGGAAAGCGTTTCAACACAAGTGGGAGTTTGTACCAGCACAAGAGACGGCATGGCAAGAGACGTTTTAAGTGCAGCTGGAAAGGATGCAAATGGAAATTTTTTTCTGGGCACAACCTTGAACGTCATGAAAAGACACAAATAAAAACCAAACCATTTCAATGTCCAGTCTGCCAACAGGATTTCTCTAGAGAGCTGATAATTGTGAGCGACATAAGAAAAAGCATGAAAAGAAAAGAAAATTGGAATATAGTTAGCAGCATATTGCACATTGTGTGCTTGTAATTTACATTACACTATCATTTGCAGGTAGTTATCCTTCTAAACGACATAGTATGTCTTATTTATTTATTATTATAGTATTTTTAATTATCAAGAATTTAAAAAGTATTTACATTTATATGTTACTTTGGCAAAAAGTTTTGCGGCTACACCCATTTAAAAGGCTTATACGATTATATAATTTCATCAAAACGCAGTGGATTACTTTTACATCTCATTGAGGATAAATGTTTTTTACCCAAGCAGATAAACCTGCTTCAGTAAGTCATTAGTTGACATTAAATTGAGTAGGTAATATCTTGAACTGAGCAAAATGGAACTTACCATCTTTGGATCTATAGTTTTCTCTTTACAACTTGTTTAACTTTTGAGCTGCTACTTAACTGTGTAATTGCAATGAAGTTACCTAATAATCCCTAAATCGTACGTAATCCTATTAATTACGCCGTGTTTACAAGTAAACTCAATTTCCAGAATTAAAAATCTTCTAATTTTCTGCAAAAACGCGTACGGAAAATAGCCAATTAACATTGGTTTGCTTTTGGACTGCAGCAGACACGGGATAACAACTATGGTTGTTGTTTTTACATTCATTCTACTTACATTGAGGAAATGAAAGTTTTCTAAGTAACGAGGGAATGGTCCGACATGGTTATGATGGATTTGGCTAATGTGAGAGATATAAGTTGCTTTTGATCGTAAATTAATGTCTGTAAAAGGTTTTTACTCCATGGCCACACTTTTGCGTGTTTTGAAACTTTTTAATTTTGGAGTTTAAATAACGCTTATTCAGATAAATCAAAACCCCAAAATTTCCAAATCGAGTTTAACCAAGAACAACGTTTTCATATGAGAGAAGCTTACTCATGATAGTAAGAAAACGCATTTAAAACAGATTTGGCGTTTTCATACGCCCTCGCAGGCCGTTACTAAGACAACAGCAATTTCATTTCAGTAAGTTGCCATGGCAATAGCTCGGAGACACGTGGCCATGGAGACACCGTACTGGGTATAAATCAATTTTATGACTTAAGGTACAAGCATGCATAGTTTCAGCCAAATCCATCATAACCATGTCTGACCATTCCCTCGTAAGATTTAAAATTTCTCTGCGTTTCAATTTTTTATCGTTTGCATCTATAGAGTATATACCTTTGTTTAAATGCAGCTATAAACTAAAAATCCTATAAAAATTTAGCGTTTGAAGTGTTCTTTACATTATTGGGGTAGCTAATGACTTCAAATTACTTTTTTATTATCAGTAAAAATGTTAAAACATCACTTCTATTGCAGTATTTAGCAATTGTTGGTTACCGTTTAAATGAACGATAAGTTTTCTTATCTTTTAATGCATGTGAAGAATTGCAAATATTTCCAACCTGGCTTTGCTTTCATGTGTTTTTTGGAATGGAATGACCTCCGAAAATAACTGCTTTGTTTTTAAAACACCCGATAAAAACCTGACCATGTACTTTATTTCTGATTTCGGATGTCTGTTCAAATTTTCAGTATATACTGCATAACTAGTCACCACAAACTATATACTAGATATTTCAATTAAATATATGATTATTCGTATTATGTTTATGAATCGAATTCTCAAATTAGTATGGCCCATCTTGCACCTGGGCCCCGCCCCTGACTCAAACTAACTACCTACAATTACCTACAATTTGACTAGGAATTAAGCAAATATTAAAAGAAATTGCACTGTGAGATCGATAGCAAAGTTAATAAAATTGAGTGGAGTCAGAGCATCTAAGTAGTTGTATTGACCCAGATTCATTCTGATGAGCCTACATGACTGATTAAACCTAGACAAGTACATTTGGTTTTTGCGAATCTTATGAGTTGCGTCTAAGCGTCTAAGCGATTGAATCGTGCTTTCAGATTCCGAGTAAACACCGGCCATTCCACCCAATAATACACCTAAACAAAAAACCGCATCCAAAAAAACCACACCGCAAACACAAATAGGTATAAAATTTTGATACGACCACGCCAGTCGCACTAATCCTGCCAAACATACTGATAAAAGGAGAACTGATCCTACCACAAATCCAATCAATGCAGTGCTCAGAATATCATTTGTCAGCAGAGCCAGAACCTGAATAAATCGGTATATCACGGTTTTCAGATAAACGGAGTCTCCCTCCTGTTGGGTTGTGGATTTCCATAGAAACACTCGTAAACACGTGATTAAATTCAATGACCCAAGGATTTGAATCACTGCGGCAACAAATGCGGATCCATAGATACCGAACGCGCAAATCCAATGATTCCCCATGAAAACTAATAACTTGAATCCATTGCTACATATCGTTCCAAGAATAGTAGTACCTGGCATCCCTATGCATTCAGGAATGAGCCAATAGCCAACAATGGATGCCCTGCAAGGATTTGTCCAATGTAGGCCATACACATAAATGACTGGCACCAATATTGCTGTAAAATAAACAATTTTGGCGAATAAAATGTTCAGCTTCTCAATGAATCGCAAAGGGCCACCTGAAGGATTTCCTAAAAATGAAAACAATAAGCTTGTTATTCGACATATACACCACTTTTTACTGCACTCAATCTAGTTCAAACCTCTATGATACAGAAAATAGAACCGAAAGTATCCATTGATGCAAAGGCTTATGGTTGCCCCATGTTGTAAGCATCCACTTGCAAAAATATCGGTAGCTATTAGAAGGAGCACTCCCATCCCTACCGGAAAATTTGCGATAAAGTTTGATTCTTCACAGGCATTGTGAATTGCAACAACTGCTTGCAATAATATTACATATACTGCAAACGTGTGCAAGTGTGCCAAAAGTCGGAACTTTCTTAAACGATTTTTGGGTAGTAATACTACTTTGAAACGTTTCTTATCCCACCGAATAGGTATTGCATTCAAATAAGCAGCCAGGTTAATTAATTTTAGAAATAGCTTAAAGTTTAAGAGCATTTTGAAAAGTTTCTATTTATTACAAAGTTTAAAACAAGCTTACATGTGCAGTCTAAAACCTGTAGTTGTTTCTAATCCTTCGTAGGTAATGTAAGGAAACGTTTTCTGGTAATTTAGTTTAGTTTTGGATTTTCTTATAAGCCAGGAATATACAAATTATCTATTAGCAAATTTGCAGATTTTTTAACTTTAGCTACGTAGACCCCGTAGCACGGCAATTGCCAGTTTATATACACAATAACACATTCGTAAGGCTAATTCTCCATGCTCCATCCCATGTTAAATTCCTATGCTCGATCCAATGCATAAAATTGAGCACGGAGATCGAGCGTAACGTAAGGTTGAGCTTGAAGATTCAACTTGGGATCGAGAACATGGGAGCAATCATCGGATTTCAAATGGGAGCGAGAATCGGATTTTAAATGGGAGCGAGCATCGTATTTTAAATGGGAGCGAGCATCGTATTTTAAATGGGAGCGAGCATCGGATTTCAAATGGGAGCGAGAATCCGATTCTAAATGTGAGCGAGAATCCGATTTTAAATGGTAGCGAGAATTGGATTTTAAATGGGAGCGAGCATCGGAGCGAGCAAATTTTCTGTCATAAATTTCACAAAAAATTTAGATTTGTGATGTTGTTATGCATTCCACTCGGCTAAGAAAGCCTTCATTCTGTATTTCAAATATGAGAAAATCCTTCAGCAATAAAGTTAGCTTAACCTGAGGAAAAACACTGGTACAAATGCTTCTGACCACGTTACTCCAAGAAGTTTCATGACAAACTGAGAAAATTTGTGGGTTATAAACTGCTTTTAGATGCCTACGACATCAAAAAATTCATAACTAGAATTTGAGATTATTTGTTTCCTTAGACCGAATGATAGGAAGTTAAAACAGGAAAAAATATTTGTCGAAATGGGTTTAGGAATTTAAGTTCGTCAGTCAGTATCAAAGTGTAATGTACAATATACTTACTTAGTTTATCAGCATTTATAAACTCTATTTGAAGTGATGTTATAAAACCGGATTAAAAAGCTCCGCTAGCACTTACTTTGATGTGCTATAGTCAACAGTTGCAGCATCTGCATTCTAAAGTGGAAACCAATTAGTCATCATGGATGCGTGACGACATTTTCCTTATAAGCTTTAACATGTACATTGTATTCAAATGGAACATTTCGTGCCAGACGTATTTTTGGATGCCGATTTTTTTTTGCATCATTTCTTGCACTAAGAGCAGTTTTCTAGCGTAAATATTGTGAGGAACACGATCGTACCACTTTAAGGTTTAAATAAAGCAGCCATATGAAGTTAGGGAGTCTTTTTTCCCCAAGACCATATTTTTGGGTAATAGTTAATAGGTAATAGTAATAGAGGGTATTAGTTCTCCTGCAGAATTTTTGCAAATGTCTTACCTTTCTCCAGTCTAGTAAACTACATTTCTTTAGCTTCATAACTTCTATCTCAGCTAATGGGAATTTGGCTGTAGACTGTTGCTATCGCAGCTGGTAGTTAATTAAATTTTTTTTTAAAACCGGATACGAAATTTTTCTACTTTAAAACTACTTTTAGCTGCAAATACAACGGTCTCCAACCAACTTTTGGATCAGATGATGTTAACAAAATTCCAATAACCCCTGTCCCCTTGTAATTTAAGCAAAAGGCAGTAGTAGTTGACAGTCAATTATATGGAAATGGAGATTTAAATAAAATATACGATTTACTCATTCAAACCTGGTCTAACATGTGGCTCGTCTACCTTAATCCGCCCAAGTAGTCAATTTTTAGTTAAAGCAATTTTGTAAAACACCTTCTTATCTGCAAAAAACTCCTGTCACAGCAAGCCCCAGGAGCTCAAAATCTCGCGTTTTCTAACGTTCACGATAAGGTAACGCATGCCATAATCCACTTGATTTTGGAAATTTTCGAAAATTTCACACTTGCAAATAATCGGGCCGGAGAAACTGGTGTATGCTTTAACCGAAATTGGAAATCTAGAGAGAATTTACAGTTAAATCCATTCACCTCAAAATTGGGGATTCATCTGAAGATGGAGCACTTTAAAGACGTTTCATTTGCCTTTGAATTCTCCGTTCATCTAAGGTCGCTCCGATTTGTAAGCTGTGGAAAATCTCGCGAAAAAGGGTTTGCATTTAGAGAATTGATTAGGATATTTGACGGTTGGATTTGGCTGTGGCTACTCCTCACAATTACGCTTTTACCAATTTTCATCGATTTAAATAAAGACAGTTTTATCAAACTTGTTGAACAACTTTCAAGTTCAAGAAGCAAGTTGCAGCGTACGCAAAGAAGATAGTCCAAGTATCGTTTCCTCTTTTGAAAGCGTTTTCTGAACAAGGGGACAACTATCTTTCATCATCCACTTCCGGAAGGAAACAGTCGCTTTGTGTGAGGGTCTCATTCCTTGGTGCGGCAATTGTTATTACCAACGCCTATAAAGGGGAGAATGTATTTAACTTGGTAGCTCATCGCAAACCCATTCCAACTCATTACTTTTCACAACTAATTCAAGATAAAAACTACCATTTTACATTTCTTCAAGGTTTTTATTCATGCACATATGCGCCAGCTGGCAATGGTGAATTTGCCCATCCCATTGGTTCCCAATTTAGTTTTTATTATGCATGTGCATTCATATTTCTTATGCATACTAACATTGTACTGGCAATAAAAGTCAAAATCAATAAATGGTTTCTACAGTAATGTGTGAACAACACGCCGTTTTCTGTAAATCATGATGTGGGCTACAAAAACCTTCGCTTGCAGTCCATAACTTAAATAGTAAAATCACTGAATTTCTACACTGTCTTTCACAATACCTGAATATTCATCGGAATCTTGCTGATGATGATCAACTTACCCCAGAAATAGGGAAATACGACAAGTTTTTTAAGGTATGATAATTTTTCACGGACCTCCAAACTCAGTTGGTGGTTAGAAACGTCAGCTAAACTTTAAAATAGGAAAAATTCTCGAAACAATGAAGTTTGCATTGAATGTGGCTTCCCGAATTACCCAGTTTTAAAAACGGTTTGATACTTAAGATGGCAATGAACCTTTTACTTTTTAGGGATATTCAAAGTTTACGGCATCAATTCATAACGCAGTGCGAATTAGAACTGAACACTAAATAATTTGTCAAAAACCCAGTAAAACCACCGTCACAAAAAGACTTCAAAGCTATCAAGCTGTAAAATTTGTATGAGTATGTCAAGACAGCAGCATTGCAATGTTGTTGTCTTGCATTGTAACAAATGCAAAAACAATGCATTGTGACAAATTGTATTGAGCCACCTCGTCGTTACGATTCTAGCGTTTATAAGTTTCCTTTGAGTTGAATAGTACCAAACCAGTTTTGAGTTTCGTGTAGCGGAACGCTGAACAACCTGGATATTTCTCACAAAAAGCAGCAAGAAAGAGAAAACCAGGGTTGGTAGCTTGAGCATTGAAAAAACGAAGAAAATAGACGTACCCTTAAATACCTTCACACAGTCAATTGTCATTGCCATTGTCATCAGGATCGTGTTTTCACACTACACAATGCATAATAATATTGTCTGAAATACACATTTCTACTCGAGTGAAAAACTTGGAACATTTCAGGACTCATATTATTATATGAGCAGAATAAAAATTGATGAAGGGAAAAACCGAAACCATTTACGGAAATTCCTACAGTTTTTATCACGTTTTCTCAACATTCAGTTGAAAACTTTATGATCTATAATAATAATGATCCCAAATTGCCATATTAGACTCTCATGTAGTGCTCAAATAATATTACATGCATATGCAAAGAAGACGAGTGGGAAAACGATTTTTGGCACACTTATATGGTTTTTAGGCCTTGTGATTTTTTTCTTGGGTTTTCAAGTGTGCAGGTAGAGCAAACTTGTTTTTATACGTTGTGCACCTTGTTGTGCAACCTTCTTTTGGTTGAAATGGTGAGTTTCTTCCTGGTAATAGCTCCATACACCACTCAAAGTAATAATACTACATGTAAGGTACTTTTGTCTAAAATATCATTTTTTTGTGTGATAATTTCACTGCATTTTTGCCCGTTTCAATCCGCTGTTAGGATGACCACCATACGCATAAGGTTTCCTGAAA
>JAQGAP010000487.1:0-33631 GCA_034697805.1 Orchesella bifasciata | reverse complement strand
TGACTTGGAGCTCCATACGACTGAGAACCACCCCCAGAAGACCCACCTCCGCTGCCTGAAGACGGGGAACCGTAGCTGCTGCTTGGCTGACTTGGAGCTCCATAAGATTGAGAACCACCTCCAGAAGACCCACCTCCGCCGCCGCCTGAAGACGGGGAACCGTAGCTACTGCTTGGCTGACTTGGAGCTCCATAAGATTGAGAACCACCTCCTGACGACCCACTACCGCCAGAAGAGTACCCTCCACTTTGACCTCCACCAGATGGAGCGCCATATTGACTTGCAGGAGATGACGGAGCTGCGTATTGTGTTGCACCACCTCCACCAGAGGAAGGAGATCCATATTGGCCTGAAGGTGGTGGTGGTGGCCCACCGTAGTTACTGGACGGAGCTGGGGGTGGCGGACCGCCATAACTTTGTTGAGGAGCACTGTAAGCAATTGCTGCACCACCTCCGCCACCAAATCCCCCCTTACCACCTCCACCTGAGGAAGGAGCACCTACGAAAAGGGAGAACGCATTGCATAATCTAGGAATGAAGGGGCCAAGTTTACAATTTCAGTCAAGTAAGTGCATTAAGGGCTTAATGAAGTTTGCATGTTGGTAGAAATATGTTAGTGGAAAAACTTGTGTACTTTTCAAACGCAATGTGAGTTGTGTAATCAAAGCAATCAATCGGCATTATGACTAATCCTAATCAATCAGATTGTTTTCTGTTAGAAAATGAAAGTTGAAGTAATCGTCATATTGCAAGGTACTTATAAATATAAAAGAACCTACACTCAAGCAATTCTTTGAAAGAGCTTTTAAAACTAAACTTTTTCTTCTTCATCTCCCTACGCTTATGCAAATGAAGGGAATAGGTTTTTGTCTGCGTGAAGAGGGTGCAACAAAGACAACAAAGAGTGATTCACCCAACAGCTCGCAGTTGGAGAGCAAAGAGGAAGCGTAAAAAGTTTGGTAGCAAGAGCACAAGCACAAGGCAAGTACAAAAGGACGCTGTGCTTTTTACTTTCTTACCGTATTGTCCTGATGGAGGAGCTCCGTATGACGATATCGGAGGGCTTATGCCTACAAAACAATGGCATTGTTGACATTGTGACTTAACTTTATTTCTCTCACAAAATGTTTTTGCTGTTCCTCAATTATGTAACTTGCACTTAATGTTCTCTATTTCCTTGTTTGAATGCCCTACTTCCTAAATTAAAAGTATGCCAAAAATAAACAACAGAATTACCTCCGCCGCCGCTATACCCACCGCTTGAACCACCGCCGCCACTATACCCACCGCTTGACCCGCCGCTATATCCACCTCCACCTGTTAAACGAATAATGTCACATTTTAACCTTAATCATGTAAAATTAACAGAGTTTTCAAGACGGAAGAGTAAAATGTAGACAAAGTAGAACAGTTATAGTTTTCAATAATACGCTAGAGCTAAGTAGAGTCGGGTCTCAACTAAACTAGAGTGTTGTTAAGAGTTTTGAAATGTGAAAATGTGTTGGTTAGTTTTGAAATTTCAGTCAGATTTAAAAATAAGTAAGAAAACGACGGTCTCTCCAGATCAAGTCCGTCGTTAGATGAATGATGTGATGAGCATCATAGACTACCTGATGATACTGGTGTGATTACAATTATTCCCGAAGAACCTTGTTGTTGACCTCCCCCACCTCCATAGCCGCCACTGGATGATCCTCCGTGTCCACCGCTGTGTCCCCCACCGCCCCCGCCACTGGAACCACCTCCCCAACCACCACCACTTCCCCCACTCCCGCCTTTTCCGCCGCCGCCTCCGAAGAGACTTTTCAGAGACCCAAGTCCAAAGCCACCTTTATTTTTTGTTATGGTTGCGAATTGTTGTTTTTTGTTTCATAAAAAATCATTCTGTCAGTCATCTTGTGTAACATTAATGTATATAATCCCTTATCATTGCCACCGTCATGTAATCTAACTTCACCAAGTCTAGGTTTGGATTTTGTGAGCTGAGATCTTCCACTCAACCTTAATAAATGTGTGTCCAGTAAAAGTATGAAGCATGTTTGATCACTTACCTCCACCTCCACTTCCACCACGCCTAGTCCTTTGTTGTTTAGCAGCGTCCGTCCAACAAGACTGGGCCACGAGGACAAACAATGTGATCTGCAACACGGAACACAACAACTAAACCACGTGAACAAGAATACGTCTCCTCACAACGTTTGCATATATAATTATCAATTAAATAATAGCTATCGTGGTTTTGGTTCTATACCTGAATAAACTTTGCCATGATGGCAAAGGTTAAGAAATTACAAGGGCTCTCTTTTCACAATCCACCCACACTCTCTAAATATTCCACCGATTCTTCTCTCCAGAAATACTATGAAAATCTCTCTGGTCTGGTCCACTTCTCAAATAACTGATCACGTCACACTCTCGAGGAACTTGTGTCGAGTCGTTAATAATAAAAATTTCCAAGAAAATTAAAAATCTCGTGAGGCTCTCTTTCTCTGAAGAGGAGACGAGAGAATGGCAAATGGTCTCTGAAGTGATGTTTTGAGGCTCCCATCCTATTTATAGGTCCTTCCAAGCTCATCATCCCACAGTTTACTAGTAGTGATTTTGGTGCTGTTTTTTTGAAAAACACATGCCGAGTATTACGTATAATGTACGGTGAAGCAGGAGGAGGAGACCAAGAGGACACGAATAAGATTTTTATTTTGTTCTCTCTCTCTCTCCTCTCCCACTCTGCCATTTGATTCCTTTTCATTTTTTACACCATATTTCTTCTTGTTTGACAATATCAGCTTCATAATCATAATCATCATGATCATCATCGTCATATTACAGGTATTAAAATTCCTTCAGTCCTTAATTTAACACGTAACACCGTTTTTGGGCAGTGTAAGCATGTAATGAGAAGCGTGCCGTAGTACAGCATGTGAGGTGTTTCTCCTGCGTGAAATATTGATTGGGAAGAAGCAGAACCACTACCACGTGCTTTTGCTGAAGCTAAAGCACACATGCTGCATTGCATGGGCCCTTTACTTTTTCGTCTTTATAAGCGTCTCCTCTAAGTAACATTAACGCGATTTTCAGATCCTTGCTGCTATACCTGCCATGAGGTAAAAATATGAGCCTGTTGGTTTGATAGGTACCTGCACACTTTTGCAGGCATAATATGAACAGAAGCAAATACGGATGCATCATCGTCGTTTTTAGTTGAAGATGAGGAGCTCTGATGACTCTCTTGATCTCTCCTTTGAGATATAATACAACTTTGAATTTAAATGCGTATTACGTATGTGAATGTATGTTTTTAAAAGTTAATCCCTGTTGAAAACATGAATCAAATAAGGTTCTCTGGTTTTTGAAAGAAACCACGAGAAAGTTTTGGTGCGTAAATTTGCCAACTGTGAGAAACCTGATAAATGAGGAATGGAGTGTGTGTCAGTAGAATCCATCCAACGACCATTTTTGTTTCTGTGGCAGCAGTCACTCTCCTCAGTTCTCCCCGAAACGCATTCATTCATGAAGGAAAAAGGATGATGATGATCAAAAATGATTAATATTGAAAATGAGTCAAAGGAATCCCAAAATATTATGCTCCCGTATCACATCATATCACTTTATCATATGTCATCTCTCTTGTTAGATAACAAGATATTACTTTTGTGGTTTCTCATTCTATATGCAACACAATCAACACATTTGTCATGGGATATACTACAATTTTTGTATTCTCAGACGCATTTTTCTCGCTTTACACGCATCATTGAAAAACATGTCATGTCGTTATCGTTGCCGTTGTCGTGCACCACATAAAAAGGGAGATAGATAGAGAGAGGCATAAAAAAGGGAACAAGGCATCAATGAAGATGGAAAAAAATTGAAATAAAAAACCTTGGATTTTAAACCAAAAGTCATTCGTTAAGTTGGGAGTTTGCTTGCACCCTCTCTGCTTCAAAGAGAGGTTTAAAACATTATTGGTCGTGTGAGGTGGTCTTGTGGGTACAATATTGATTCGATGATGCTTCGTCAACCACCCAACAACCACAAAGGAAAGAAATTGTCACAATAAAAAACTAAAAGTGTGACCTTTTCCCATCATTATGATCATCACCATCATTATTGGTTGTAGTGGCTGTGTCATCCATTCTGGGAATCACTCATCTTGACCAAAGGCAAACACATTATAATTTTTATTGTCATTGAAGAATCAGGTGTGTTATTGATTGTTATTAAATCCACCACCTGGCTGCTGCCAAAAAGTTCGTGCGGTGAACAAGGATTTGAGACGGAATACATAAAATGTCGTTGTTCCTTAGTTCTCAGTCTCCTGCTTAGCTCATGACCGTCCGGTCCTCCAATATCGATAATAATAATAAAAATATGATAGTGCAGAATTGCAGACGTAATTCTAGTAAATCAAAGTGGATTTTAAAAAGTTTTTCTGTCATTGTTCATCATCTTATTTTGCATTTATTGTTCCCGTTGTCTAGCGGACAATAACGAGTATCATCGCATCACATCACTTGAGAGTTACTTAAGAGCCATCATCCATCCTCGTCTTCTTTTCTCGTTGTGACGAACCATGCAAGAGAGGAAGGAAGGAAGAAAGGAAGTAGCATCAATAATGAGCTTATGATATATTATGCACAATAGAAAAATTTGTAAAAAGAGAGACTTGAAGAAGAGCTGAGAGAAAAATTGCCGTTTGTATTGAGTAACGTATAAACACACATGTGTTGTATATGCTTCACGATGACTTTACATAAGTGCAAAAAAAAAACATGTTTCTGAATGATTGGAGATGATGAAAATGAGTTTTTGAATTGGATTCATCACTCACACATACTCATTTCTCTTCTATTCTTCTGAAATGCACACACACTTTTACTTTTCTTCTGCAATAATTTTCATGTTGCTCCGCTACCTACTATTTCACACCTTTGCAAGCTTGCATATCAGTATGCTTAAGCGGAAAAGGAAGGAAGGAAGATAAATCTAGGGATGATGACATGACGGTCTGCGATCAAACTATCATCATATTTGTCATTTTTCGTGTCATGATAACATCTTTTGAAAACCTTTCTGTATTGTTAAATACACATAAGAAACCTAATTGTGTCGTGTAATGTAATGCATAATATATTTTCCTCACACATTTTGCGGCGCATCATCATGATCATGTTCATGCAGCAGATAAAAATCACAATGCACATCGTTTTTTGGACATATTATTCAATATCGTGTTGGTTTAGCTTAAAAGATTAGTCTTCTGAATACGCGAGAAAAGACGCACAATCAATGTTCAAAACGGTTTAAGGAAATCTGACCAAAAATGGGCTCAATACAAATTGAAAAAAAAAGAAAAAGCAAAAAGCAAGCAACGAAACTAATTTTAGTCTCGACCGTGCCTTCTTTCTAAAATATGATAGTTGGGTTGTTAAAACTGTTGTATTTCATGTCGAATTATTTTTGCATTAGCGTTTAGCTTAAATTGATAGATCTCTGTATTTACATGGTTTTGCGCTGCGCATTTGAGTTGGAACTTCTGGAAAACTGGTGAGCAATAAATTTGGATAGTCGTCCCTCGCAATTTATCAATTACAGGGTCGGAATGTTTTGCGTAATGATTCGAATTTCGTTAATAAAGTGTATTCATGATCGGCAAAAATGGCGTTGGTAGGAGGTCACCACGTTATGCAACTAATTAGTACGTTAGTGTGATTGCATCATGATCATGCTCATCCTCAATTTGAAACTTTTGACAAGGGATATGACGCGCTACGAGTAACATAAAATAGAGAGACCTTGCTTTGTTTCGGTCACGACACGACAATACAAACATGATCATCATCACAATAATCAAGAGCTGATAATGCTAAATCCACGCTGAAAATTAGGACCAAGGAGGAATCCCAGATATATATGGATGCAATGGGATACAATGGTTAATTTGTTATTTTTCTCCTCAAGTCAAATCCAAAAGGGAGAAGTGAAACATGTCATTGGAGTGGAGAAACTGGCATTGTATAGCTATAACCAGACTATTTAACACTCGCTCTTTCATGGCAAATGACAAGATTACCCAAATACCGAGATACAACAATAAAACAAATCAGTGTGATATGCTATATTGTGATGTTTCGATCAATGATTATCATCTCGAAAAAAAACTTGAAGCTAATTAGTATGACATGGGCCACGACTGGTGGACACGAGCTTAGCGCATAAAAAATATATGTTATAATCATATGCCTTGGTTTGGGAAGACCTTCAACCTTGTCTGACTTCAATGTACTCCTCCATACATACCCTCTTCATTTCTTCTGTACGAAAGTGTTGCGAATAAACTCCATTATGCAATAACCCCAGAAGAAGACCAAACCAAAATCGACCTGCAGCTAGAAGAGAGACAGAGCTGGGGGTAGCAAACGTTTCACATTATTATTTATTATTGTAATTACTTGATATTGATGTGTGATTAAGCCAAAGCGAAGCAAGAAACAGTCGTGAAAGTAAAGGGGATTCCCTCAAAATGTTGCGTCAGTTGTTGAGCCGTAGACGTCGTTAGCTGCTTTGGCCTTGAAACTACACATGGTATCGAAATTTTGCTGCCAATAAATCTAAAGATTTCCCATAAAACGACTTTTGGGTTGAACTGGCTCAACTGAACTGACATGTTTTCCTAATTTCATCCAGCATGAAAATATAGATTGATATTGATGCCGGAGGAGTCTCGTGACATGACAATGTGCTAACAAAAAATGTATCATGATCTCTTACTCGCAATGCTTCCTTTTCCCTGTAGGACATTTGATATTGAGAATTAAAAAGAAACAAAGAGAAAGGAACTGTATGGAATTCACAAGTACTCTAACCAAACTCACTCGAGCAAGTCTCTAGTTTCGGTTTCGCAAGTCATGTGTCAATTCATCTGCTAAATACAGCCGTACATGGACAGACAGATATCCCTGACATAAGACGACCCCTTGCCAATAAAGCTGATGTACAAAGGTAGCCCAACATTTTGACTTGAGTGGCAGCTTAATGTTAGCCAAATGATTTTACTGACAATGAGGACGGTAACAGTTTTTCATTGTTATCATGTTTGCATGAACACTATTCTGTTTTACAGAAAAGGTGTAAATGAGCATTGTGAATGGGTTTACGATTATTTTTACGATTTGACGATGATGATTCATTGTGCAGCTCCCCAGGTGCCAAAAATATATTACATTTGACTTATTTTCTTCAAATGCTCCTTTTTCTGAGAATAGGCCAGGCCATTGAGGCTTGAGATGCGCAAGGAAAGTTTTGTATGTATTAGCTAATTATTCTGAACAATGAATGAATCAATGGACATTTGGCACTCTGGGGCACATGGCTCATCGAGTTGATCGTGGTCGTGGTCTTCACTTCATTCTCACCACCACCATCGTCATCGACATCATCATCCTTCCCTTCCTGTACGTACTCCAATGTGTGAGCGACAAAACAATAGAAAATGGTTTGATTATGTTGTAACAAGGTAGACAGAAAGGTGATGAGGAGGACGTCTCAGAGGAATCACCCTTTCGACAAAACTGCATTCTTGCAATGCAGCCTTTGCTCCTGTGGCTATAATTAGCTACTTACATACGTGCATTGCGTGAAGTGAGGTGAAGTCAATTCATAACATTGCGTAAAGTAGCAAAAAAGGCCGATCATGTACACTGTTGTATGGTGGCACAAAATGCATACGAAAATGGTATGCATGTCCATTCACTTTTCATTTTCAATTCTCTTGTTGAAATACAAAAGGGTTGTATTGGACGGATCAATGCCATTTCATTAACAAAATTTCATGTTACAAATTACAACTAATTTATTTCCTTTCATTGAAACTTTTTTTTTCATGTCAATTTTTCCAGAGAAAATGGGATGATATGGTATGGTGTGTGGCGGTGAGGTGACTGTTGACTGAAAATTTAGTCACTGAATCATTATAATTTATTCTTCATTATTACTGTTATTATCATCACAACTTACGCAAAAATAATGCTGCTCATGTTCAGTTACTACTCATTGTTATGATGAAGTATTATCCAATTTTTTCGCAACTTAGAAGAAAAAGTTATCACCACCGGGTGGTCTAATAAAAAATGTTTATCCGCACAGCAAGATACTCTGTCTATCCTTGTTGTTTTCATGGCTTTTTAAACAAAAGTTTTTATACAACCTATTACGTACGTGGTTATGAAGCTAATCTAAAAAAAAAATCTTGTCTGCGGTAGCCTTGATGGAAAGAGGGCACTATGGTTATGGTGCTATAGCTACTATAACTTAATTCTTGTGGGAAAATGAAGGAAATGTCATTTTGCGTTTGAAAAAAAAAATTGCCACAAAACTATTTTTTAAACGTTAAAAAAATTCGGATGATTAGCGTGAAAACCTTAATTTTACTTTTTGCAGGGAGGTCCAACGAGGAAATGGAAACTTGATTATTATCAGGTATTTCAATACAAGTACAAAATTGCATATAATAATGAAATGAAAAATAAAATGCATTTGGTTGGTAGTTGCATCGCATTTTCCGTCCTGCATTCACATGTAAATGCAATGTGAATGGTGAAGTTGCGAAACGCAGTTGGAGAAGATTCTTTTCAAAAAACCAAAGAAACAACTTAGACAGTGCATCATATTCCAATTCCCTATTACGCAACATTCTCCGTTTGACAATTATTTGAATGAGAATGAACACAATGTTACTCATTCGAATGAACGGGAGAATGAAGTGAGTGAACACGCGATTTGAAGTTTTTTTTATAGAAAGACTAAATTCAAAAACATACAGGTTGTTGGGTACACTCATCAAAAGGTAGACAAGTTTCAAAAATGATATTCATGTATCATAATGATGATGCCACTTTGTGAGACGGATGTGCATCATAAATTGCATTGCAGATGCAATAAAACTGCAATTGACGATTATAATGATGATGGTATGATGAGCCTAGAATAAATTCTTTGGTTGATTTGATTGCTTCATATTGTTGTGGAGAAGCCGTAAAGTGGTTGTACTTGTTTCTATATTTGTTGTGACTCTCGTCATCTGCAGCCATTTCTTTTGTGACTTTTTTGTTCAGCTGTCAATTGTCTAGATACAAAGTGTACAGAAGTGTACATATCATAATTATATCATCCTATACATGGATTGGTTGCAGTTACATGACAAGACATGATAGGCTCAATTCAATTGCAACATATACTTATCTACATGTGTAATACATGATGCAACATTAGAAGTCGATGATTTGGAACAAATGAAACCAAAATAGTTTCACTAACTAAACTATCCCTTGTATTCAGTCAGTCACAAACCTTGAGTTGAATAGCCAAAGCAAAAGTTTTTGTGTCTGGCAAAATTTTCCAATTCTTTATATTCAATCATTACGACTGAGCGAACTGGAGTATTTATAAATGATCATGAATCATAATCATTATGATCAGTTCTCATTTAGCGTAGAGGAATTAATTGAGTTGAAATGTGAGCTAATGACCAAGTGAAAAGCGAAAGTTTTTTATGTGAAGGGCTAAAAATAAAAGTAGACAACTGAGAAAGTTGATGTGTGTTGATTCCTCCAATAAATCACTCATGAATGATCAATCAAATTATGCGAAAAGAAACAAAAACGTTGTCACCGTTTCCTTTCGCCATCCATCCTTCCGTGCATATGTATTTGCAACCAGTTGAAAATGATGAGATGTGATGGTGAGCAGTTAGCAAATTGGAAAATAATTACGTGACTCATTTGATCCAAGCCGTACTTGAGCTTGTGTGTCCATTCACTCATCCCCATCATCATCTTCTCATTTTTCATCAACAACATGTAAATAATCGTAATCGCTTGCAAACATACCTGCATAGAAATATAGATGGATGCTCATAATAATCCATGAATTAAAATGATTTCCTTTAAAATACAAAACTTTCCATTTCTATCCGTCTCTTGGTCTTGGTATATCTCTTCCTTTTTCTGCATTCCCTGACAAAGTAAAATGATTATTAAAAAGGGAAGCTCAAAATAATAAGACACAGTTTTTGCAGAGATTTGATTTGATGCTATCCAAATCCCCTAGTCAATTGGCTTGTAATTGTAAGCAAAAGGAAAGGAAGAGGATCATTAATATGTTGGCGTTTATGATGTGATGTGATTAAAATTGACGGGACTTTGTCTCGCTTCCCATTCTCTAAAACAATGCCTCTTTTCCCAAAACTAAGATATGAACCGTTTTTGGTGAGATCTGAAATGTTGATGTTGAATTTGGATGTGGAAGGGGAAGGACGATCAGGTACCACCTTCACATCTGAGTTGACACTTCAAACTCTGTCTGAAACAAATAAAATTCATACAAAAGCTTGATGATAAATTCGTGCTCAGAGTCATATTCAAAGCAAGCTTTTCTTTATCATCCGCCCATTTTTACGTGCATGGGGCTTGGTTTATCTGACAAGTGCAAGGATATAGTGCGTTCCTCCTTCCTCAACTTGATAAATACTTGGCATCACTCAGCCTTTTCAGTTTCTGATGCTAATGTTTCAGCCTGCGAACATAATAAAGCGGAACTGTATTACAGGATCCTTAAAAATAAGAGAGTTAGTCTTTGTTACACAATTTTTTCAACTCATCGCCATTCTGATCAATTTTCCATTTGTGTGGCTTCAGACTTTGAAGTAATTAAACACTCTGCAGGACCAACAAACGAACAACCATACCAAAACCAAGTTATTGAGTAAGTGGGAGAGAGGCAAGCGTCAGAATAATATAGTGGCTTCTTTTCTTCTATCTGCATTTCCGCTGTTGCCTTTAGAAAAAATATTTATTTTTAGGGGTGCATTATGTAAACTTGGATTTTGCATGCGTCATGTCATAATGTCATATTTGTCATGTGGGTTTTCTCCTCACCACTATAGTGTTTATTAAAAATGGGACTATTTTTCTCGAAATATTTTATTTGCTATAATCTCCACTATTCTCAACAAGTCTAAAGTATACCCATGTAAAAACGTACATATGTATTTAGGGATTCTTATTCACTCATAAGGAGCGTGAACAGTCAAGTCAAGTCAACCAAAATAATATTAAAATACACATATATGTATACTATGTTTGGCTTGAATGGAGTGAATGAAAGGAAAGGGAAAGGAATTATCTTGAGAAAAGAGTTAAGTATGAATGAAGAGAGTGAGGGAGAATGAATGAATGAATGAATGACAAGTTGAATGATGAGGTGCAACATGAAATTCATATTGAGTCCTATTTTTGGACATGCACAATGTAATAATAATAACGCATTTATCTGTCAATTTCCAATCTCATCTTTCTACTTCTCTCGGACAAACAATCGTTCGTCTACATCTTATCTACAAAACAATACAAGAGCCACACAAGCAAACCACCTCAGCATGAAAATGTGTAATAAGTAATATTACTACTTTTAATTTTATTGACACGTACAAACAAGCAATATAATGTGATCAATATGGCTATTTGAGAGGGAACATGGTTTCACTTTGACAAATAATCGATGTTTTACAATTTCCTATAATAAAAAATTGTCTGTTATGTTGATTATGCAAAATAAAAGATCAACGCAACGCTGTACATGTCCGTTTTGCAGATTCATTGCTAAAAGCGACAATGATACACAACCGAAATTTGACATTGACATTCCATGCTAATGCAGTTCACAGTTCACACGATTATTTAGCTTCATCATAGTATTGGGGACAAAAAGTGACAATGAAAGTGACTACACGGTACACGTGTTTGCATTTCGTTTGACGAGATCTAGGGCAAGTGGAAACGAATTGAATTTCCACAAAACATACTGCTCGAAGCGAAAATTATGCTGAAATTCGTAAAAGGAACACAATGAAATTATTGTGAGCATTAGGGTAAATCGCAATTTAGCATAATGGAATGTTTTGCAATCACACTAACACTATGGTTTAAGGTATTCATCAACAGATATTTGTTTCGTGGGAATTAAATCGACTTGGTTTCTGTGGCTAACCATACGAAACCGCATACTGTATTTTTAGTCTTTAAACGGATATGCAAATTATAAAAATGATATGTTGATTCCTAAAATGTGACATGACATGGGTTTTATTTACGTTTATATAAAATTGATGTGCATACTATGTTCTTGCATGGTGAAGATTTAATTACAAATATATTATGCCTGCTCTTACCTGTAAAATTTACGGGCTGAGGGACCACTAATTGATAGACCGTGCAAAATTATTAGGGACTGTAAACACGTGTGGTCTTGTGCGTCACTGCATTATTATGCAAGCAAGTACAGTGTAGGAAGGGGAGACGAGAACAGGACTAAGGAAAAATTGAATTTTGAGTGACATTCAACGACTATAATAATTTTCATAGATGAGCATTTATTTAGTCCCACTAGGAAGGTCGAACTCAACCTTTCTTCGTCGTCATTATTGTGAGAACGTCAGCAAAAAATGAAAAGATTTGCAAATCTTTACAAATGTGACCTTTTCTTAAATGACGGTGGGTTTCTTTGGCTATGATAATAATGCACATTATTAATTCAAAATGGTAACAACACAAATAAATAACAGTAATCAAATGAGCCGGTGATTGTGGGCAAGTAAAAATAAGAAGATTTTGAATTCTGCTTGGACAATCTTGTGCTCCATTTGGTCAGTAAAGGATGGTAAAGTGAAGATATGATTTTTGTAACAAAAGCTGTAGAGCTACAATTCAATGGTTGAAACGGGAAAGAAAAAGAAGACTCTTGAAGTATCAAGGTAGCGCCTTGCTTTGCAGAAAGACCATGAGTTTGTAGACATTGTAGTAGATTAGGAAGAAGACGCACAAGTGTGTTTTTAGTTTCAAGTGCCTTTGTCAAAAATTTAAACTAATTTTCTAAAATGGTCACACTTTAACGCGACCTTGATCACATTACCCCAAACTCTACCTAATTATTTCCGCCTTGATGGACCAAGTCCTTAAAGTTTCAATTAATTCCTGAAAAGCATAAAGACCTGGTGATAAAGTGAATAATACGGTGTGTATTATCCCGTGTCGTCTCATACGAGTTAATCTTCTTCATCCAAGTTTCATCATATTTCTGTTCTGTCAGACTCATCCTGCTCAACAAAAGTTTCATTCTGCCACAATTCCATTTCCGTCATTTGAGGAGGACTCTGAATCAATCACTTCAAGGATTTTTGTAATGAAATTTAACGAGGAGTAAAATTTTTGAAAATGAATTAAAAACCATTTAAACCCAAAGCCTTTGTCACTACTAAAAGCGTTAGTTTATTACTTAGCATGCAAAGAATAATGAAGGCCAAAAACTCAAAGAAAAATGTCCAGAGATTTGTTTTCTTATTTCTCCCCTCGCTTTTATGCACACAACTTACATTATTACAATGATAATAACAGCAATGAATACATGATAATATAATATATGGATATATATTCGCTTTTACAACCAAACATACATAAGCATACAGTAACAAACAATAATAATAATAATAATAATTGTAACAAATAATGATTGCAACAACACAAGTTCAAGTCAGTTTCCAAGCAATAGTAAACAATAACACAACAATATAATATTAATAACAGCACATGTTTCTCTCTTTAATCTTCCTTGATGATGAATAAATGAGGAGGATGATTGTTGATGATAAATGTTTTATGTATACTTAAGTAAGTAATAAAATAGCAGCAATATTTAAACTCTTTTCCGTCGTCGAAAAGTTTCTTGTTTTATATGGAGTACACGTACGTGGAGTACACAGTTCATCATGATATGGTTATACAATACAATGTAACAAGTGGAATAATAATAAACACGTATATATAATGTATAAGTAATAATGTTTACAAAAGTCATCATAAAAAAACTCAACTCATCAATAAACTTTTGGATAATCAAGTAATATAGGTATGCATAACTATATATGTATTTATGTATCTTCTTTTAGGGTATCGAAACACATTTTATAAACAGTGGAATAATGTAATTATAATTTCGCTTTTTTATACATACTGGAACATTACTCCTTTTCCATTTCATTTTCGATTAACAAACTGTCCAAGTCACACTTACTCCATTCGACAACAATCCTTGCAGATTGATGAAAGCATAAAAATAAAAAAAAGGGAGGAAACGCTAACCCAAACAAAGCCAAAGACAAAACTGTTCATATCTTTCATTTAGAAATAATATTTTGGGCTGGGAGTGACGTTGGGATGACATAACACTTTACGTTTTACATATAAATCTTCATCATAACATATATTATAATATTTATATTACCGATGCTGTAGAAGTAAGTAGTAATAGTGTAGTAGTAAGTAGATTACGTCACAAATATGTATGTTATAATATACAGTTACACATACAACAATAAAAGTAACAAGTTAAAAATGTATTAGCCTACTTACTCCTATCCATCCTCACTCAGCTAAACTACTTATAAACTCTTGTCTAAATGTAGTTCCTATCATCCTCACCTTATCTTACGCTACACTTTCAAAGAGACTCAACTCGAGCTAAGTGTCTAGCTACCTAACTTTAACTTTACCATTTCGTTTTTTCTCCCCTACTTTGGCTACTCTAAACAATGAAATCTACATAACAATTACAATTCTTAGTTTACTTAACACACTCCTTACACAAATATCCAATAAACGTACACCACCATATACGGTTGTGTGTGTAGTAGGTGTATATTACTTTTTACACAGTTCCTTTCTTTAAATCCAGTTTGTTAACAGGAGCTAAATTTCGGAAGCGGATTATCTTACTTTGACAGTACTGGAGCTTTGTTTCCACTCTTATCAAGAATGATGTGCAGCCCTACAATTAGTTTCAATTTACATAAATTTCTTAAGTTTTTGCAACGGTTCCCACCTTACGTTTAGCATGAATTATGGGGTACATTACATGTAATGATCACAATATAAATATTTATACATCCTGCGTTTACAGTTACAGTTTCATAATTAAAAACTAGAACTGATTTCCATGCTTTTATGGTGATTTTCCATATTTTTTATAAAGTATACATAATATTTGACGACAATCTTGATGCTCATGGTGATAACTTACATAAAAGTAGATACGTATTTAATATAATATATAAATTGTTTATGCCTACTACTATTACGTACGTGTGAAGTATAAGTAGTTGATATAGTATAGTATAATGTATAATATTTATATGTAATATATAATATATTTTATATTACGCAACATGTAAAAAAGTCAAAAGTCACAATAATTAAAAATATCTTTGTAGTACACTACTCCATGTATTACATTATACAAGTATAAACTAGTGTAATGTAAGAGTAATTAATTAGTTAAGTATTTCTAATAAATTCCTTCAATATATTACGCTTTAAGTATTTTGTTACAAATCAACAGGATTTGAAAATTCAGCTGCCTAAAAATACTAAATATTTCAGATGATGCTCGTTAAAATTTGTTGACATGACATCTCAATCCGTATAACTGAAAAGCATTAGTTAGTTTAATATACATATAGCATGTTGAAAAATGTGAGTTTATGTTTAAAATGTTTAAGATCTCTTTGAAATTTGTGATAAAAGTTATAAGATAATGATACAGTAGAATAAGAGGAAAGTCATTCTGTACTTTTCTGTTGAAAAGGTGGTGATGAGGAGGTATGGTGTTGTTCAATAATGGAATTTGAAAATGAGGTCTGCTTGTTGCTTTGTTAAAATGTACTGTGTGTAGTTAAGTCGTCATTCCTTTGCTCAGTTTAACGTTTGTAACAGAATGACAATAGAAAAAATATGTCCGTGTAAATATTTAGCAAGACAAAAAGACCACAAAAAATTACTGGATTGATTACGTACACTCAGTATATATATGTTTCTGGCTGGCACGTTATCAGGCTATAAAAATAATGTTGAGACACTAATAAATATATCACTACAAAATGTATCATTGATTGACTTGTTGCTTCTTCCTCTAGTTTAAAAAAACGGTTCCCCTGCTCGAAAAATTCTCATATGGCATCATAGCAACAGGATTCTTTAATAATAACATTAATAATAATAAAAACAGCTCAAAGTTTAAAAGTAGCAAAACATTGGATGGGATAGAAAGCTATCATGAAGAAATGGGCATGTCTATTCAACTCGATGAAAGTATGACTGACTGACGCGAGTTGTTTTATAACTTTCCATAATCATCATCATCTCCAAAAAGAAATCTCAGCTTGTTCCAAGCTTATCATTAAATTAGAAACGCTTTCTCGAGGAAGAGTACAACGACAACGGACTTGTTTCATTCTCACTTAATTTTTAAAACTAAAACTCAATCAAGCCTTGTGTTTTCCATTAGATCGATTTTGAAAAAAAAAATCGTGGAATTACTTTGACGCAGTCTTTTGTTTACACTGTTTAAAAAAGATTGTAATCATCATGTACCACAATTAATAACTTAGGCATAATAATATTATGACAGTGTGTGTTTAGAAAATGGTAATAACTCGTCCTACTTTTTACGTACGAAATTGCTTTTTTACGTGTAAGAAAAATGTACTAGCTTAGCTTTACCTTCCCTACTTCCAACAGCGACACTTGTTAAAAAATGAAATATTCTAGACTGGGGCTACAGGGTAAATTCAACCCCGGACCAAATGTTTCTAAAGCTTGCGTTAAAACTAAAATTACCTTTCGATTATCTGTAATGAGTAAGTAGTGGTTTCTGTTGTGATCTGATAAGTTGTTGTTTAGTGTACTGTATTGTGTACTAGTATGTATTTAGTAGAGTAGCAATATAATTTTTAATAGAAAAAATGGCGTTTCTTTCCTATAAATGAAGCGTTGTTTGGTGAGAGCATCATTCATAAACCGTCCCTACGGAAGTACAAAGGAGCTACACATCATACCTACTTTTTATAAACATTTATCTTAAGGTAGATATTATTCCTTATAGTTCTTAAGTACAATCCTTTGTCTGTTTAAAGTACGTACAACCCTTTAATTAGCTGTCAAATTATAAATGCAATCACGTACGTATGTATTTTAAGTTAATAATAATAAGAAGAAACAGTATATATAGGTTTTTCACAAGTCCGTTTTTTGTTTCAACTGTGGTCGCTCGCAGGTGGCAGTTGTTACTTAAATTTTTCTAAAACGTTTCCGAAATAAGTACGATCGATGGGGAAGTAAAGTACGTACGACAGTCACACAATACGTGTATATTTAGAAGTGTAATAACATTAGTATTAGTAAGACGACTCAACAACCTCTCGCTCCCATTCAAAAAATCCATTATCGACGCTATTTCAAGCAGTTTTTACGATTGAGATACCATTTTTCGAATTCAAAACGACTTCAGTCTGTCATCTGTCTACTTAATTTTGTCATACATGCAACCATGCAGAGAATAAAACACACACACAAGGAAACCAAGTGTTGAAGAACAAGAACAATCACATCACATCATCCTCACAACAACTAACCAACATCATGCTTACCAATAACGAGATGGAAATTTGATGACAAAGAATATCAATAAATAGGGACGTTTTTGACTCGCTTCGAAATTAGGTGTAACGGGAAATGGCTCACCTCACATCGTCACAGTAAAAAAACACTCACTCGCACAGTAATACTAATTGTATGGATGTATTGTATTTACGTGGTGGAGAACGGGAAGCAATATATTTTTCCAAAGAAGAAGACGATGATTGATGATGATGATAGTAATAATGATGGTTATATTTGTCGAGGAAGAAAAGATTTGTAAAATAAAAGGCTAGGATATAAGAGCGTTGCTTGTTATCAAACCCAGGAGTCACCTCCGGGTGCGTTGTTGGCGAGATGTTCAACGGAAATGGAGTTGCTTGGCTCCTGCCAATGTGGCTCACCTCCTGATGGACTTGACTGGTAGCCACCGACGGGATAACCACCTCCTGGATGATGATGATTTCCTTCATAAAGTCTATTTTTTTTCTTTTCTCGATTCACTTGTGCGTACAATGGCTCACCTGGCTTCAGCTGCGGGGGAAACACACAATAAGCAGACAAACATTAATTTAACGGTTGCAGAAACAATTTAAACTTAAAACATTTAAACTGACTGCGTAATACAATAAGAATTTAACAGTTTATTGGCTACCACTACACCAACAACTGTGACATGACATCACACATACAAATGCTACACTAGACTAAATGGACATTGATTTATGTGTCCAGTTTTACCATTCTTTTGCATTCCATGCTTCATAAGTTTTTGTCAAAACCATCATGCTCTCTCACTTCACTACAGCTATCAATATTAAAGCGTTCATTTGAACATTCCTGTGCAAACGCTCCTTTGTTTGCTCGAAACATTACACAGGAGTAAGTAAATGTTAAGTCAGACATTTTTACACTATACAATCATCATGCATAGTTCATACGATAGCAACCATTATTACTTTAATTTCATGCTCATCAAACAAATCAATCACTCACTCACAACTTACTTGCTTAAAGTCACGGACAACTAAAACTACAAAATTTAAAAAAAAGCGTCGTCCACCAACAGTGCAACCTAGCCTATTCAAAAGACTTGTTCTTTGTGCTTTCGGACTGCGTTTACTATCAAAACTAAAGCAAACATACAATCACAAACAAAATATTTACTACTTTCTTCTCAGATCTCCTCAAAAAATCGTATTCAAGGATCCACTGAGCACAGTACTATTCATCTAACCAGCTAATGTAAAAATAACTACTTGAAAGGGTGAACTAAGGAAAATAATGGGTGGCACATTAACGATTATGTAACACAAGAAACAAACTATCTAGTCTAATCAACTTGACTACTCCACCTACGGTCTACAATACTATCTCACAATACTGCTAAAGTACGAAAAATACAGAGTAAAAATGAGGAAAGGAACAAGTTGACAACAAACCGAGGGGTAAATGCTGACTGAAACAGTTTCATCACACGAAACCATCACCTACTAAGTGTACTCTTGCTTGGTTGAATCGTCAAGTCACCACCATCACCATCATCGTGTTCTTCTTTTTGCTTCAGCAAACGTCTCACAACAAATATTAGCGACAGGTTGAAATAAGTAGAGAGAAGAAGGGGGAGGAGTACAGGCTAAAGGTCATGAGCGGATCCCCAACTTAATTAACATTTACAGGGTTGCAATCGCTATTTATAGAGTAGTGGCCCCACCTTCGCCTGCTTCATCATCATCATCATCATTCTGTCTACTGCCCCGGCTGTGGTAATGTCACAGAGTTCACAAGAATAAAAGGAGTGTCAATCGTCAACACCAACAAGTACACACACTCACTCACACGCATTTTTTAGAAAAAACCGTTAGAAAAATAAAGTACGCGGTCAGGTCATGAAAAATGAGTATTAATGGTTGAGACGGTAAAAAAAACTGACAAGTTTGAAGTTAGTAACATAATGAATGACACACGACCCACCAACCAATAAACCATAGTATAATAATTGATGAGGTAAGAATATGAATATCTAACTAAATAACGCAGGCTCCAACCAATTAATTTGAAACCCCGGTCGTAAAAACTGTTGAGTGTTTTTGCGCATCAACAAAAAACCGTAGTGATTCAGTTGTGTGGGTGAAAATTACGGAGAGCAGGTAATGAACTTACGGGTTGAGATGGGTACATACGAAATGCTCCTGGGGGAATGGGTGCATGTGAGCCACCATCTGGATATGGCATGTCAGCCATCGGCACCTGTTCTCCCTGAGTGTAGGATGGTGGAGGGCTTTTGGGTACGGAGTTGTTGGGTGCTCGCTGCATGGTTTTATCCTCGTAGCGAGTTCCACTCTGACTGGCCATCGGTCTGTTCAGCGTTGAGTTGGCGTTGACGGGAGAGCCAGCGGAGGAGGCCTCATTGCCTGAGCCTCCAGGTCCACTTGGACTCCCACTTCGCCCCGTCATTCCTTTACTGACAAAGTCTGTTTCACTCCAGCCGGCCTTCTTGTACACTTCCCTCAGTTCTTGGTGTTGCCACATTGAGTACAAAACTTGGGATGCAAACTTCACCACGCGGCTTGAATAACGTCGCTTTTGTTGCGACAATTGCACTAGTCTTTCCACTCCTTCGGCTTCCATTAATGACCTGGAAGAATGATAACATTTAAAATTTAAGGTTAATTTAACATTGGTCATATTGATATTTTTGTTATAATATCGGGCTAGTTTCTCTAGGTTTTTTGTTTACCTGGAGAACTCTGCATTCTTTTTAATAACTTCGTTGAGAGTGGCTAAAACGGCGGCGATGGTGTCATCGGAAGTGCCCTGATCGTGCGGTCTCCCAGAGGGCAGTTTTTGAACTAAATCTCTCATGGCATACTTCCCAATAAGTTCTTTATTTCTTTGATCCAAAGCTAGATTTCTGAGCGCGGTGGCAACCGCGCAAACAACTCTGTCCACCTCCATTCGCAAAAGTTCAACGAGCACAGGTAGTCCCTTTTCCTTCCGAACGGCTGCCCTGATCTCAATACTCGGCTGCCAGTAGCAAGCTGCCAAGTTTTGTATTGCACCTGCAGCTGCCTCCAAAGTTTCTGGGTTCGAGCAGTTGGACAAGAGGGCGAGATACGCTTGGACAACTTCCGGTTGCCAAAGAAGCTCCATTCCACGAACTGGTTCGGACTTGCCACCTTGACCCTGACCCCCTCTGGAGGAGGGACCAGTGCTGTTGACTACGTTGTTGGACTCTTTGGGCGAAGCTGTCGCCATGGCATTGTCTTTCTTTTTCTTGTTCGCACCGAAACAGCCCGAGTTCTCCCCTTTGGCCTGAGGAGCCGAAGCTCGACTTTGGGCTGGCGGTGGGTGCTTGTCATAGTTGGGGTCCTCCACCTCTTGACATCGATAGCTCAAGTTTCGGAGAATGCAAACGCAGTTCTCCACACTCTTGTCGTCAATATCTGCTCTGGAGAGAGCGCAACGGACGACGTGGAGGAGGGCCTCTACCAGACCCTCGCACTCCCGTAGTTTCTTCCTGGCATACTCACCGGCTGAGCTGACGTTCCTCAGAACACCAGAAGCGTTCTTGAAGACTGTTGACCAACAAGCATCGGGAATGTGACTTGGATTGTTAACGGAGGAGCCCGTGGCTAGACTACGATCCCAACCACTGTGCGGAATTATTACAATGTTGACCAGAGCTACCATCGCATCATCGATTATCGCTTTCTTCAATTCCTGCAACAAACAGTTACATTTTAAACATGAGATGTTGCTCTTCTCGCCCTTAATCCTACCAAATGAAGCATCATACTCCATACCTCGCATGAAGATAAATTCCACAAAACTCCTGTGACCAGCTCCTTAACCTCATTGTCAGCAGTGCGTTTGAGCAGACGAACCAATGCAGGAATGCCTCCAGCACTCTTGATTGCTTTCTTATTCTCATCATTTTGACGTCCATACGATAAATTTCTGCAAGAATAAATCAATTTCAATCATAATTAACAAGTTTTCAAAATGGAACCATAAAACTACACGCAACTGGCAATCCCATTACCTAAGAGCTCCACAAGAGTTCCTATGAACTTCAGGTTGGTCATTATTGAGCAGGGCTACAAGGGGAGGTATGCCACCCAGAGCTCGAGTTTTTGCTTTAACTGGATCATCCATATAACACAGGTGTTGTAAGTAGGCCGCTGCATTTGCCTTCACAACGGGATTAGGATTACCCAGGAACTGAATCACTTCGTGAAGGTCTGGATCTCGCCATCTTACCCCTAGTCATTACAATTAATAATAATAAAACAGAGATTAAAAACTGTGCGCTTAATATATAGCAAATTCCCATTTGAAATTGCAAAAGGTGTTCCACTACCATCCGATGATATTTCAAGATATAAAAGGCAAAACTTACTATAGTAAAGCAGTATATTTACGATTGGATAATTTCAAAGCACAAATATTAGCACAAAATTTAAAGCAAATAGAAGCTTCCAAATTGGAAAGGAAATGAATGAGAATTCTCTCCCAGCAAGCACCAAAGTTTTCCAAATAAAAATTGAAAAGGGACACTGGCTAACAACCTGGCGAAGACGTTCCTGCACTGACAGTTAAATGTTGATTGGAGTTGGAGGGGGAAGCCTCGTGATCATCATTTAGGAGAGAATTGGAGGAAGCGGCGGTGGGAGGGTGAAAATGTTTGTTATTGCTCAACATAAACGAGTTGTTTGGGGGCGGTGGAAGTCCTTCAACTCCATTATTACTTGCAGCCCCTCCTCCAAACATTAAACTACTGTTGCTATTAGAGACCGGTGGGTGCATTCCTACCGACGGGGAGGATGATGACTGGTGCTGGTGGTGAAGATGATTGTGCAAATGGGATGATGATGACGAGCTAGGATGTGGCGGTTGAGGGGATGGACGACCAACGGAGCCATCACCGATTCCAAACTCTCCTCCGACTGAACCTCCTCCATTATTCCCGCCTAACATCATCCCGTCATTCTGCTCAGAGTACAGGTAGGAGCGGACTGGGAGATTGCCATAATGTGATGTGTTCCCTATGCCAGCTAACCACGCGAATTGGATATTGCAATAGGCAACAAAAATTAATTTACTTGCAACATAACACAAACATAGCAAATTAAGTACAACAAAATCGCATAATTTGAAACTGACAAATACTCGGAGACAAAACAACACAATGCTACAAACACAAAACACAACTTTGGCAAGCAGTTTAATGCACTTAGCATGTACTGTGCTGATACATTGTCGAGAAATCCATAATATTATGAAACTAGTTCTGATTCTCTCAACGATTATGATTTAAGATGCTATTAAGAAAAGGCGTTTGTACTTACCATAGTTGCCAGCGTGAGAATTACTTGGAGCAGTTGACAAGTAGTCAGGTCTGGGAGCCCCACCAGACTCGAGCTCTTCGTACCCAGGTGCCGGCACATAGCCTCCTGCTTGTCTCAGGTATTCTGTCATAGAATTTTTGGATTTCATTAATTACTTTTTTTAAATGAATTGATATTCGATATAAACAGAACAAGAAAAAAACTAGGCTCCAAACTACTTTCTAAAAATAAAGCTTGATAAATGTGTGTATTTTTTTAACCACCAGCCACCAGTCATCAAAGTTGATCCCTTTTATGTTGGTTTTGAAAGTGCTACCTGAGTTTTTGGCAGATCGAGGTGTCACAGGAGGAAGACTAGGTGAGTTGGATCTATCAGAAGGAGACTGGGGGCTAGGTGCACCATGGTCTGCAAAGCCAACATGATGATGATAATTGGGATGATAGCTTCCTCCCCGACTTCCACCCCCAACATCCATCCCGACCTGGTCCCCATACTCAGGGTACTGCTCGTAATCTCCGTATGTCGCGTAGTCAACTCCGTGACTCACATACTGGCGCTCTACTCCCGATTACGTGATTGTTGCAAAATAATTCAACAGCACCAACAAAACAAGCACGAGAACAGTGCAAAATAAATGAAAACAGAACAAAGGAAACAAACGCTTAAAACTCACGCAATGCTACACACAAACACTCAAAACAACCAAACAAAATAATATTGATGCTACTGCTTCAAAAGAAGTATACCTGCTGGGTCGGGTGGCACTCCTCTCTGCGCGTAAACGTATGCATCTTGCACCATATTGGGATCATATGGAGCATGTTCGGTGGATGGGTTTGAGGGCGGTGGGAAATGAGTGCGTGGGTTGGTCCCATACGCCGCTGCCCCCGCGGGGACATAGTCGGGACCAGGTACAGTCACTTGATTTGGTCGAGGTACTCCGCTGTAGTCCATTGGCTGACCATCAGGGCCCATCTGCAACAAGTGGTGTGGGTGGTGTTCCGTGGTGGCTCCTCCACCTCTTCCTCCGGGAGAGTCGATAAGGGGAGACGGTGCAGCAGGAGTGTTTCCTTGTCCCCGTTTCTGAATTGTTGATGTGGTTCGGTGAACGGAAGTTGTGGACGAGGAGGTGATTGTCGTTGTGGTCAGCTGCTTTGACACTCGTCCCAAACTGGCAGTGTTCGAAAGTGCTCCAGCGGATGCTCGTGCCTCTTCAAAAGGGAGCAGCACGACACGGTCTCCAGTCTGACAGTCCTCGGCTGCGCGGTTGTTCACCAGAGAGTTGGAACGGGCGTGGTGCAATGTTAACGAGCCGTTTGAGCCAACAAGTCCAACGCCACGTGGAAGTCCTGATCTACCCGTTGTATGAAATCCATTGACAATCCCTTTTCCTCTGCAAATTTCACAAAGAGTCACTGTCAAACATCTGCTATATTAGTTCAGGTAGTAATTAACTTGAGATTTCATAAAACTGTTAGCATCACTATCACTGCTACAAGAAAGTGCTCACTCCTAACAACATACTCAATGAGTTTGATGAAGAGAGAAATGCATACCACATTATACTATCAAATATAACATTTATAAAACACTAGACGGTAAATTTACCAATGGATCGCGAAATGTAAAGATTTAGATTTTTAACGTTACAATTTTACATAATTTACAAGTTGATCGAACGATAGCTATAACATACTATTTATCATTAATGAACAAAATAAACTTATAAATTTATACATAAAACAAACAAAATAGGCATCGTAACATAATCGTATTAAAAAATTAAGTAACAAACACAAACGCAAATATATATATGTACTAATATAAATGAAAAAAAAAAAACATTATAAATTTCACAAGACAGCGTAAAATTCCAAAGACAGAGACAAGATTGAATTAGTGATAGGAAGTAATTTTATGTTAACAGACAATGCACAATGGATATTAGACTGAGAGCTAATTTACAAATTGAGAGTTACAGAACTGATGAGAAGATACAACCTCTAGGAATGAAAGTGTTTTTGTGAAATGTCAAAAAGTTTAAAGTCAAGAGAGAAGCACTGGTAATTATGTTTTAAAGAGGATCTAAAGAAAGAGAGAGAAAGAGTGAGTTTTGTTAGCTTTTAGTTTAGCTCAAGTAAGTAAGGATTAAGTTAGTTGGCTGTTGGCCATAGTTAGCGACATGACAATATTTGGAAAGTGATGGTGACCTGTGAGAAGTGACCTCGGTCCTTGTGACAACCCTCTCGTTTCGCTGCTCTGTTACTTGTCTACTAACAACACTGTCACGTTCCATGTGAATGTTGGGGATGTGGAGGATGATGTTTTAATTGTTGTTTAAAAGTGAATCATGTCGATGTCGTGTGTTTCAGGAGTGCGTTAGGTGGGAGTATTTTTGGAAGGGAATGAAACAACAGAGATTATTAGTCAGTTAGATGAACGTGGACTTGTCTTTGCTATTCAAACATTCATACTTTCACTCATTCATTCGTCAACAGAATTTGATCAATTAATAATACAAGTTAAGAGCGGTTAAATAATTCAATCCAAATATGACTACAAGCGATTAGTTCCTACTAAAATACTTAGAATTGAATATAGATAACCCAACACATTTATACAGAAGATCAAACACACAGACAATACGAGAGGAGTCAAGAAGAAAGTTCCGTTGGTTGGTGTCACCCCCAAAAAAACACTTACACACAATTATCAAGGAGTGTACCAGTTGCGGAAGCTCCATTTAAAGGCGCAGGACTCTCACTTCGAGACGTACTATTCATCCTGAAGACCTAGACGCGTTTTAACCTTAAATAAATTAGTTTGGTTACATAGTTATCAAAATATTGAGAATGGTTGCTTGTTCACATACTAATACTATTTATAACTACGCCCCGGTCAAAGTCCTAAAAAACATGAGAATGACGTGATCAATCTTGATCATCTCTCTAATCTGTGTCTCCTTATTTCTGCTGCTGGTGATAATTCATAGCGGACAGCGGAAGGAAGCGATGCTTTGTGTGATATAAACCTAACTTAATTCCATATCCATCCTTGATACGGACACTCACCGCGTTTCTACTACCATACACAAGCACCATTATCACTCGTACATTTATCATAATCATACAATTAGTATTTATTTAGAAATTTACAATTGTGGCTCCAAATATTCGTGATAATTTACAAAATCTACAATCTACAAAAATTTACAAGTCTATCTATCATGAAATTCAGAATTCAAAGAGTAAAACTTACCCTCAAAGAGCATAAAACAAATCACTCCAAAAGTTTCACAGACTCCTCCGCTGTTAATTGTCCCAAACGTAGAAAAATTGTTCACTTTTGGAATGTCACAAAGAGAATAAAAGTGAGGTTGTCATGTACACTTCTTCTGTTTCACAAAAATGATGCTCTTTGTGAGTAACAGTGTGAGTCAGATCAAACACAATTAAATTAGTCAGTTCGGCAAACCTCAAACAACGTAAACTGCGGTAATGCCCTTGTTCATCATTCATCCAGAAACAAAATTGTTCCAACTCTTTGTCTCCGTCGTCACATAATTATTAGAAATCACCAAGGCTCCCTTTGAATTGTCAATGTCAATCTACAGAAATAGCAGCCCAGCTCATCACCAACCAACATTGACATTCGCCCAAAATGTAAACAACTTCCCAATCGCAAATTATCGTTTTCCTGTCCTTTGTTCAATGGAACTTGAGTGCGAGAATGCAGTGGAGTCCGATACAGAGTGCTTCCTCATTTAGCTTATTTTATCATTCATCCTCTCTCACCGATCGTGCATCCGACGACACATGACTAATAAAACTTTTGTTATCATCATGATAAACCGTCTGTATTATGGGATATTATCCGTATTTGCACAAGATAATCTCGCTCCCTCTCCAACCATGAGCTCACACTGTTCGTCACTCAGTCAGTAGAAGCCCAAAACCACAAATAGTTTATAGCTCAAAGTCCATCCATCACAGTTCTTTTTGTCGATGGACCGGAAAACTGGAGACAAACTTTGGATTTACTTTACACTCCTAAGTTGATTGTTTGATCTTTCAAATTGTACTCTGTCGTCCTGAGCATATCAAACCAGTAACAAAATATAGTGGAACAACTGGGCCAGGAACTAATGTTGTTGCTCAGATTTCTTTAATCCTCGAGTTATTTACTTTTAGCTTATTATTTTTATTATTTGACAAGACATAAAGATTAAGCTAAAGATGTTGATAATTTTTTATATATATTTTGTAAGTTACAGTGGCACTACTACAAACAAGACGAGATATATTGGTATTGAGTTGGGGATGATAATAATAATAGCAGATTTTTTGTGGTGTAGTTGAGAGAGAGAGGTTTTACACTAGTGCATACCTACCTAAATACATACATACATACATAGATAGGCAACAACTACTCGCAACCAGCCAGTTTAAACAACCCTTAAAAACTAGTTGGTCGAGATGAGTATAAAAATGTATGTAGCCGTAAAGTAGCAGGCTGCTATTTTATAAACCTTATAATTTCAGCTCGATAATATGAAGATGTATATAACATGCGAGAAAAACCCAGCATCAGCTACCAGATTATATATTAGCATTTCAGGAGAACCGTGATTGTAACTGTGTTGTATGTACCAGTGAGTTTTGTAGGCGGTGGCGATGGCGAGCTAGATGCTAGCCTGGCACACTTTAACTATGCACCCATACCCTGACTAGGTGTAGCTGCAGCTCTTCGCCAACTAGCTGGCTTGACTCTTTACGAGTTTACCACATTCCTGCAATGATTTCTTTGCTCACGCACCCCATCAACGTGGGGAGGATACAGGTGGACTGTCCTCACAATATATTTTTTAAACCGAGTCTGCTCAACATTGGAGGGGCATAGTAAAATCTCGACATTCGAGGAAAGTGAACCAGCAGAACAGGGAAAAGGTGGATTCTCCTCTTTGAGTAAAGTGGATGATGATGACGATGCGGCGATGGTTTTTAGCCCGTTTTCTCCATATAATGAGTGGTGCTCGCTCCTGTTGCCACAGTCCCTCTTGTATGTGCGTCGCTTGCAATGTTTGTGTTTGAATTGGAAGGCTAGGCTCTCTCTCATCCTCGGTGTACATTTGACATTGTCGAGTTGTTGCAAGGGATGCACTCATAATATGTACCTGTTCTAGTATTCGGCTCTGGTCTGCTAAAGTAAGGTGAATGAATTGATTCATTCTTAACTTTTTTTCTCCACACATTTTAATACGGAGACATACACATAGTGTGACATGATATGATAATATGATGCGGGATACAAGATGATGGACATGCATGGAATGGAATGCTTGTGGAAAAGATGTGTGTTTTTGTGATGTGGTTTCGTTGGTTAGGCTCATATTTAAACGAGAGCCGGAGACATAGCAAAGGAATAAAAATAAGAGTCCACTCCTTCAACTCCGGCTCAATAGAGATTTTGGTCTTGGGTTTCTTCGTGGTTTTCCTTTGCGACGAGTATAATATGCATTATATACATGTCCTACATCCTACACCTTATCCTATCTCCTATGCTTTCTTACGAGAAGAAGAGAAAGAGAGACTCAAATATTTTTTCTTCTGCTCCCGAAAATGTTTGGGAATGTGGGGAGCGTTTGCCATCTGTTATCTCTCTGCTGACTGTCCTGTCCTCCGCATTTGTGTAGGGATGATTTCTTATTCTGAAGGAACGGTGTTTGAGTGAGATTGAAGCGCTACTCAAGATGACAATGAGATGTCGCAATGGGTTCTAATTACCTAGGTTATTGGTCAATTAGCTTAGATTGCTGTTATTTTTAAACGAGTGTGGGAGCTATAGCTTGCTTTGATATGGATTTGAGAAATTGGTGAAAGTATGCAAAGGGTTGGAAGAAGGGTATGAGCAAACGAGTTGTTAAAATGATGGGAGAAACCACAGAGGTGTTTGGCCTCCGTCCTGATTTCACATTTCAGTCTGGAAAAGGGTGTAATGTTGATGTTGATGTATGGATGCAAGAGAATAAGGAAGAGTGAGAGCACAGAGAGAAATTTCAATGTTATGCTGAATCTACTTTCTACGATTTATTATCGTTTGTCTTTGGAAGTCCAATCATAAATAAATAGCTTTGACATTACAATTTTTATCAAATAGAAAGATGCTACTACTACAACTACAAATGAATGACTACATCACTACTGGGTTCTACGGTTGGAAACTACGAAATATCACAGATACTTTCTGACAAGTTGTTAACAGACGCTGAGTTGTGTCTGCAACTTGCTAAAACGTTTCTCTCACAGATTTACCATTGGTCAGCTTGGGGATGGGCAGCCCAGGCGAGGACGGTGCCGGATTCAGAGTCCTCAATTTGCCATTGTTGCTTTCTGTCAGATGGTTTGGATTCCACAAGACGAATTGTGGACTCCTCCTTGCCCGACAGGTTGTCCATGGACAAAGCTAACTTGTTGTAGGGATTGATGATTTGGTAGGTGGATTTTGCGTTAGGAACTGGAACAAATGCCCACCTAACAACCTTTTGGTCGGAGGTTTCGAACATCTGTGGAGGAGCAAAATGAGTGAATGAGTGGAGATATAGCAAATCTACCCATATGTTGAATGGCAGTCTGTGTATTATAACTCACCCTGGAGACGACCTTTCCATCTCCGTTATCAGTGACAAGCTTGACTCGGTTTTTATTGGATCCGTCCTGCTTGCTAAAGGCAAGGCTGTAATAGCGGCTTCCACCATCTGCATTCAGTAAAAAGCATATAATCAATTGAAGGGAAAGCTGAGCTTTCAGTGGTTTAGCTGAGAGATTGAAGAGACATACCACGACGCTTGGCAATAAGAACTTGGTTCCATTGGGGTGTGGGGCGCTTGGGATACCCAATCACGGCAGTCTCAACCGTCCAGTCGCTGGATGGCCTGCAACTTCTGCAGTCATCGATGACCTGATTGTAGTAAACGTTTTTGACGTAGACACTGGCTTCACGACCAAAGATGGCACCGCTACATTCGGCCTCCTCAATGGATACACATTCTTGTCGGTAATTGTTAAACCATTTTCCATCTGGACAACGTTTCTGGCGCCAATTACATTCGGAGGGGTTACAGTAGATGTATTGTTGGCAGTCACCGTAGCCGGCAACCTTGTAGTTTTCATCTTCTTCCGAGCACTGAGCTATAAACAACAAGGTGAATGAATTAGTAATAGCTTCTTTTGTCTATCTCATATTGCCCCAGTCGGTGTTTGGGTGACAAGTGATTTACTTACTGTCAGGATGGGGGTATTCTTCGTGTTTGGGTGACCAACGCAAAAAGCGAGCAGCACACATACGTGATGAGCTTGACCTCAAATCTGTTGGGATAGAAATTGAAAGGGGGTTGGAGTCAATGTTGTTAATAACACAGGATGGTTGTAACAATTTTGCACTTACTGCGGGCGTTTTTGAGTTGTTCCTCAGATGAGGAAGAAGAGCTGCTGGAGGATGAAGATGAGGAGGAGGAGGATGAACCGGAAGAGTCGGATGAGTCGGACTCGGAAGACTCAGAGGAGGATGATGATGATGAAGAGCTGCTGGAGGAGGAGGATGAGGAAGAAGAAGAAGAAGAAGAATCATCTCCATAGTCGTTGTACTTGTTGAGAACTTGAGCAGTATCGAATGTCCACAACTGTTCTTGATTGGTTTGATCGGGTGATTGAAGTTCGATGTCATAGACGTCGCTTCCGTGATCGTTTTCAACCATGGTCAAAGCCTGCTTGGACTTGACGTTGATGATTTGGTATCTGTTGGCCCTGTTGGTGGGAACGAAGCGCCAACCAGTTCCTTCTTGTTGGGATTGAACATAGAGCTTGGACATGACTTTATCATCCGTCTGCATCATGACCTTGGTTTTTCCATCCTCAATACGGTCGAAGGCGAAAGTGAAATAGTCAGAGTAGTCTCTAGCCTTGGCTACAAGAACTTGGTTCCACGCAGGTGGGTTGGTATTGTGTCTAACGTATCCAATCACTCTTGTACTATGCTTCCAGTCTTTGTCGTTGGGGCATGAGCGACAGTCATCGAGGACCCGAGCATATTGCTGGTTGGTAATGATGATCTTGGATTGTTTACCAAAGAGGGCTGGGGCACAGTCCGCCTCGATGCGTTTAACGCATTGTCTCTGTTGTTGGTTCCAGAATAGTCCTTGCTCACACTTGACTTCAATCCACTTGCACAAGTCTGGATTGCATTTGAGGGAGCGATCACACTTACGGGGGAATGGTCTACTTTCGTTCTCATCAAGACCACCGCATCTTTGGTCCGGGTATGGGTATTTAGCTGGAGTGTTGTCAGCATCGGGACATTCTGGAACAATTACAAATCGTTAAAATAAGCATCAACGACTTAAGGAAGCTACGTCATTTAAAAAATGAACAAGGTTGACTGGGGTCGACTTACTGTAATTTCCTCCAGGTGCACGAAGTCGAGGACTCTCTTCAGAGCTGGAAGAGCTGCTGGAAGAGCTAGACACATCTGGATGACGCTGCCATTGTGGCCTCTGGGATCTGAATTGAACGGTTCCAGTTGGGGTTTCCCCACGGAGGGCCCACCCGACAGATTGACGGTCAGCCTTGGCCCTGAGGGTGTATTGGGAGTTGAAGTATTGGGTGTCAATTTGGCTTCGTCCCATGCTCTGTTGAACAGCCCTGATCACCTTACTCAGTGGGTGGGTGCGGTCTTGGATGCTTGGCTAAACATTTGGAAAGAGAGCCATGGAGCTAGTTAGTTTAAACTTTGAAGAAAGGAATGGAAATACATTTTGCATAAAGCAGAAAAAACTTACAGTCATCTTGAGGGATGCACTGTGGCTTTGTGGGGTAGTGGTCCACTTGGCTTGGGTGGTAAGCTTGTTGTTCATCTGACCTCGCTTGCATCTGTCACCATACTGAGCTTGTTGCACAATTTCGAGAACAACATTGTTGGCACTTCGTTGAGAGTAAGCTCCTTGAACATCAAGTTGGTGTTGAGCCTCAACACAGATATTTGTTTGTTGGGATGGGGTGGATGGTTGGAGAATAGCTTGACGTACAACCTGGAGAGGTTGAGTGTTTGGCAATTGCTGAGCAGCATCATCAGCAGCCTTTCCAGAGGCGCCACGGAAGAACACCTGCTGGTCATAGCCGAGAGTGAGTTGACCATAGAATTGGAATGTGTTTTGCTGACCTTGCCGAATGGTTTCGATTTTGGTTGGTTGAGCAACTGGTTGGACAATGGTGCGCTTGCCAAGAAGTGCAAAGGCGAGCACATTACCGTCCTGAGGTTCCAAGGAATTGCTGTCATCAGAGTTCTGTTGGTTGTCAAGCTCGTTGCGGTTCTGGCTTTGTTGCTGTTGAGCGATAGCGGCAACTGCGTAAACGGTATTGGTTGTGGACTTGTCAAGGTCCAAGACGAGCTGAGCGGAAACGTAGCTAGGCCCCTGAGACCTGTCCTGCTCACGAGTGTATTGCAGATGGAGTCCCAACTCTTGGCCGAGTTGTTGTTGTTGTTGTTGTGGGGAACGGGTGGTGCGGATGGCGGTGATTTGCACTTGATCAGGGTTCAGGGCTTTGTGGAGGGTGCTGGGGATTTGGGCAGTGTATGGAACACGCTTAACCTTCAACAAACGGATTTCACCAGTGGGCTGAGCACCTCCTTGGATGTAAGCGGGGGTGATGGCCAAACCAGCAATGCCACGGCTGGAAACATGGGCGACGGCACGGAATGGCAATTCAATGGTTGCACGAGCATCCACACCAGCTTGGTACTTCTGGCCGAGGAAGGGAACCTTGATGGCGATCCAAACGTGGTGGCGGACGATGACACTAGAAGGTTATTCATACACACCAGTTATAAACTCCTTGAACGGACACAAGCTCCAGATGCGTGAGTGATGTGAAATTTTAACTTACATGACACGGGCTGCAAGTTGAGCTTGACCATCCTTGGCATCTCCAAGCTTAAGGTGGGTGGACATGAGGAGTGGGGCACGGAGCTTCTTGGTGACTGGGAGACCCAAAGCGTTTGGCATTTCCTTGGTGAACTCAGCGAGCATGATCATCTTCTGGGCGCTCTTCACATTTTGACGGAAGGCTTGTTCCACATTTTCTTGCAAGTCTTGAGCAAGAGTTGTCACCATGTTTTGGTCAAACTTGATGATGTTTTGGGCGTTCAAAATGCGCAAGTTGAGGAAAGCTTGGAAGTTTCCAGTTTGTCCTTGCCACAAGCTGTTGAAGTTGACGAGGGAAAGAGATCCTGCGAATGGAACGATGGGCATGCCTCTCTCTCCAAAGTGGAATTGGCTCTTGACATAGTAGTGGGTGGGGAGGAAGGTCTGGTTGCTGCGGAATTGGGCGTAGCGGACAAAGGACTCAACGTCCAAATTCATGACATTACGGGCTTGGTAAAAGTTGAGGGCACTCAAGTACTGGACTTCTTGTTGCTTAACTCGTTCAGAAACCTTTCTAGCCAACTTCTGCCTACATAATTCCAAATAAAGTCAAAACAAAATAAAAAATACTGAAGGTGTAGTCGCAATAATCCTTTCATGAGATTATGATGATGATGCGTACATATGACGATGAAGACTGGTAATTGGACTCTTCATGGCGGCAAGGTTGATAATGGTGGAGGCAGCAAAAGAACGGATCTGTTCGTCAGGGTCGGTCTCGCTCAAGGCGGCGAGGAGGCTCAGGTCCTTTTCATCGGTGTACTCGCTGTTGACGAGGATG
>JAQGAP010000486.1:0-33699 GCA_034697805.1 Orchesella bifasciata | reverse complement strand
TAACTGAGGACTTACAAGAAAAGACTCTGTACGGTTGCCGGCTATAAATTACAATAGTCTTACGTCAAGCACCCTACCACTCACTGACTGAGCAATGTTTCATAATATTAGCATAAATTCATCAACAACGACTTCGTGAGTAGTACAGGTTACGTTACTAGAATAATTCTCTTTGCTGGCAACCGTGCCTCGCCTAAAAATCTCTGACGCAGTCATGATAAAAATACCTGAAAATATATGAAATGTTAGTAATATAACGTTTCGTTTCCACATTCCGATTCCTACCTACACATCAGAAACTACTAGCTAACCATACGATTATTTGTTTGCTTTTTTACAGGGCATGGATAAGTTGTAGAGAGAAAGAGAAATGAAAACATTTTGTCGGCCTAATCACTTCAGTACTATAACTAATATGTATGACTATATTATGCATACACCTTCGGTTGTTGTGGGACGATGGAATGTCTAAAGACGCACGGTATTCATGTTGCAACTTTGCTTTTCGGTTTAAAATTTTGCCGACGACGATTTCAGAATGAGAATTAATATGCCACATGCCATCCCACAATTGAATACCAATGCAAAATGCGAGTCCCATACATTTTTCACCCGCCATATGTGACTAATGAAACGCTTACATATGTTGATACACATAATCAAAGACGGTCATATACGATCAAGGAAAAAGGGAGGAAGACAAGAAAAATTTACTCGGTGAAAGTTAGTATAAAATAAAAAATGAGTTTACCTGACTTCTGCCAAAATTTGAAGAACTTTTAAGGTTTTTCTCCGAAACAAGACAAAAATTGGAATTGAAATGCGCCACCAATGCAACTGCCACAAGTAAGGTTTTGTAAAGGACTAACTAAAATCAAAATGGATTGTCATAAACGTACAAATTCTTAGAGCTGAAAAAGTATTTGAGCTAAACATCATACAAGCAACCATACATCCATAACCAAACCAACAACCGACTCACACTTACACTCATCCATCCACCCTGTCTGATCGTTACTGTGCTTCTCGTTCTCGTTTTCGTAACTATTATTTTGTCGCTACTAAAAATGACTCCAATGTGTACACATCTTCTCTCAAAGTCGACACGTCATCATCAGTTATAACTATTTTGTCTTTCTGTAAAGAAACGCCAGCATGAAATACATATCCGTGACTAAACTCGTACGCTGGCTCTAACCCATGCATGTTTTAGGGAAAAGGAACAAGCAAAGTAACAGAGATTAGCTTTACTTTCATATATTCTCAACTGATGGATAAGCTTCAGTCCAGAGACATTATATAGTATATTGTTCTTCCGTGAGACATCGGCAAGATACGGAGATTCCACTATGAACAACTCGTACTACATCGTAAAAAGTTGCAGTAAATGCCTACATTTTTTCAGAAAAAAAAATCCTTCATGCATAAATCTGTAAATTTTACACCATTTGTATCTTAGCTAACCCCAAGAGTTAACGTATGGAGAGATATGAATGAAAATTATATTACTCGGGCAGGGTTGTAATTTGTAATGGGCTGCCAGAATTGTAGGCAAGATGTGGGATAGCTAGCTCCAGTTTACAATGCATATTATTAGAGAAATGGCCAAGGGATTATTGAAAGCCAAGCTAGAACAGCTGGGCTTTAAAATATGACACGCACAGCTATATTATTACTTGGCATTTACACGATATATATGACAGTTGCAACAATTCGTGTTCCATATAGTGCACAGACAGACACTCTGTTTCATTTTTGACGGTGGATACAAGTTGAATAGAATGTAGGGATTTTAAAGTGAAACTCACAATGCCATAAGCTATTTTACAGGAGGGGGTGAGTATAATATTATGCTGATGGAGAATGCGTAATAATAACCCTTTACTTTTGTGATGTCTTGCTCATCATGGGTCAAAATAGGGAAAACCCCAGGATATGTGTACAATTATGTTGTATAAAGTTAGGGACGAAAATTTCCTAGTTTGGATGATTTAGTTTCAAAGTAGTTGACAAAGTTAGAAGCGATGTTGCACCATGGGGAGTTTTTATGATAAGGCAAGGGGAAGGAAATTTTCGGGCTTGAAAAAATCATGCAAGTTTACATGACATGTATTACATAATAATGTTCAAATATAATAACTTTTACAAAACATCTCAATTCACCTGAGATGAGCTCCTGAACACTATATACGGCACTATACATCGTACATCACATAATATTTAAGCACGATGTTGGTACTGTATGTAGGTAAAAATTTATTGATTCACAGGACATTGAGCTTTTCCAAATAACTTCAACTAAACCACAGGTCAAAATAAATTATTCACGTTTTTCGTATTCACAGATAACACATGAATATAGCGCTCTTTAGATAGTGTTAAGTGTTAATCAATGCTTATTTTTTCATCTACACTTTTAAAAAAATTCCAAACCGAAATCAAAATGCCGTATATTTCCAACTTCACTGAAGGTGTAGAACAAGCAGAAATCCTACATTTACAGAATGGCACTGTTTGCCGAGCCCTTTGTGTTATGGAATTTTGTTCCTAATCGATACTGAACCACAGGACATTTATTTAGAAATCCGAATTCTACTTCCGGAATAGGAAAATAAAGAAATTGGTTATCTTCCAGCGTTTGAATTTTCAATCCGACTGACCGACAATATCCTTTGCAGATTTAAATTGAAGAACTAATTGTTGTTACCTTCCTCCCTTAAGTAAGCCGAGAGAATGACTGAACGTGCCAAAATCTTTGCAGCAATTTTGCCATTTAAGTCCTGACACAAATCGTGTGATGTCACTCTACCTTTGAAGTTAGCGTGCTGATAGAAAAAAAAGGAATTATGCAATGACACATGATACTTATACAAATGATACATGACATAATGTAGGTCCAACAGAAGCCCTTATTTTGAATTAACAAAAGAAAAATAGGGACATGAGCAAATAATCCAAGTTGTTACGAAATAGTTTCTTTATCTTCAACACGGAGTGGGAAAGTTATATACATCGATTCTTGGTAGACCCAAAGTTTAGTACAACCAACTTCGAAGGCTAAAAGGCAGATTAAAATAAATAAAAACGACTAAAAGTACTACTAGCGTTTTCTGTTAGTATGTAGCATCTTTTATCAACGCGTTATCAGAAAATCCACCCTTTTAAAAAATTTCCCAGCACGAAGTGAAAAACATGAAAACGTAATTAATTATTTTGCCTCTGACAGTTTGCCAGCCCAAACTCCTGGCATCGTGCACAAGGGACAACCAATGAAAACCAGTCTTCTGCCTGCAGCAAACCTCATTCCTTACATATCTTGATGGAGAACAGAAAATGATCCCAGAATGCATGCAGTCCCTCGTCGGGATCAGGAAAGAAAAGTGAAAAATGTTGATGGGATTATAGCTTTGGTACAGGACCCTTTTCTTGTGTCCATAATAACATGCTGCTCGTTTCAAGGATGAGCATCCACAAAATGCCGTGCTGAATGAGCTGGTTGGCTGATCAAGCCGGTTTTTCACTCTTTTATCATGATTATGGCTGGAAAATAAATGGACGCAGTACAATGAACAACATATTTGCTCCGTGGAACGGCATAATAAGGGGATGTACAAATCAAACTCCCTGACTGCTTCATGTTTTTATGGGAAGGCCAGATTAGACAACTCCAGGAGTCTTGCTAACACATAATGCAGTGTGTATTATATCAATTTTTCAACTTCACGTAAAATACCTAATAATTTTGGTCAGAGGATATAGCAGAAGCTTGCACTATAACGATACATGTATGATGTTTGAAGCCGGTGGGGAACAAAGTGGAATGCTGCAGCCATTGTTTAATGGTTGATGGTATGCGGTGTGAGCCATGCGATGCACGTTCTTAAAGTAATAGAGATTACTACATTCATTCAACGTTGCTAACGATGATGATTTTATCTTCAACTTCAAACCTTTGATTTCTTCACCATTTGAACTCATCTGTATTCTGTGAACATAGAAGCACTATTTTACTGATCATGATCATTTACAAAACATCATCATACAATATATGTATATATTTTGTCGTCGTTGTATATCAAATTGGTAGAGGCAAGATGGTTTGTGTTGAAATATTATCATTTTTCTTCCATTCCATGCTCATTAAAATAAAACTTCAGGTTCTATCTTTAGTTCGATAAAAATTAACGACTCACTTTTCCCTCTGCTGTGTTAGCGTTTATCATAATGAATCCTATTTATTTCATCATAACTATGAACGTGACAATGGATGTGGGAGTGTAAGATTAATACAAATATAAGTGCTGCATCAGTGAATGAGAAAGAGTGGGTTCATGTAGGCATATTTTTATGTAAAAATTATTTTGATTTAGCAAAATGCGGGCGATCTGATTGTCGAAAAACATGCGTAGGAATAAATGCATACTGTTTTTCACTAGGGTTTATGCATTGCTTGATATTAGCTTGAAAAGTTGCATGAAAAGAGGCTGTACTTCACGACATGAGCTGAACTGAAGTAAGGGACGGACGCCTCGGCAAGAACCGTTGTTGCTCACTTAGCCAGTTAGTAGCATTTGCTTATATGCCATACCTACCCACAACAACACGTTCTTGCAGTATATGTCCAATATCAACGTTATATGAGTGCACATATCCATATATTATTCTCGTGTGGTTGCTAGAGCTGAGCTTTGAGCTTCCAAGTTGACTTGTTTTCCTTTAGATGGAGCATGGAAACTGGATTTCCTTTCCCCGTCATAGTTCAGTTCTTGGTTGGGGACTGCCTTGAGAATTGGATGGATGCTGATGTGAAAATGTGCAAGTAAAGTCGATGCACGGTTTAGGTTTAGAATCAGATATACGTATTGTATCAGGACTATTTGCAGCAGAAACTCGAAAATGCTTACCCGTTTTTGATTATATATTGAATATGAATGGAACTTGGAATCACCCGTTATTAATTTGGTTTTTTAACGTACGGTCTTTTTATTTACAATGAAACTGAAAATCCAAAAATCAATATTATGAGTTTTCACTCACTATGAAAAGGACAAATGTGAAGTGATTTTGGCATACACAGTAAAATGGGGCAATAAGTATACACACCGGAAACGTCACCATTTTATTCGTGAATCGAAATCAAAATTAATGAGGTGAAATTCGATGCAAAAGTATCCATATTCTGCATAACATGAGCTATGTCCTTTTAGTAGGTAGAAGGAACTTAAAAAGACCAGAAGGCTGTCCAAATGCGAATAATTTCGCCACTTCGGCAAATCAAGATAGTCATATATCATAGATTTTTTTAAACATCTTGCTATGTCACATATAACAAGGAAAGTTTCAATTCAGAGGGAACGATAAGCAGTTCAGAATGAAATATGAGTAATATGAAACCCTCATGTCGGCTAGTTCAAAGGGAGTGAGAGAAGAATATGCCTAGCAATATTATGTCTATATAATTTTGATTATGACCATTATAACTGGATGAATCACATGTTGGAGAGGAGTACGTGATTAAATGACGTATTTACTGTGTTTGAAATTCAAAACTTCCTTGTTGCATATGAAGGCTTACGACAAAATATTTTGGACTCTTGGGCATCGACAGGGAATTGCATCTGGTGTACATGCTTATAAACAGTTAGCAGTCTCAGCCCAAATTTTAAAATAATGATTGAGTACAATTAAAATGCTGCATGTTGTGCATTCCAACGGATTGCATTAAGATTGACAAAATTTGTTTCTCGTATATGAGTTGCAGCGATTCAAATACGCAATGTAAAATATTCAAGGTTATTATTATTATAACCAAATTGGGTAGGAAATGGAAAACTTTTCATCTTTAATAGAAGTATTCATTGAATATATTGAAATGTACGGCAAGTGAGTTGACTTTGTTCCAATTTTACACTACATTTCATTCATGATTACGATGACGTCAGATAGCAGTACCTAAATATACACTTTAGAAGCAATCCAGTTGAACAAGATGATTTTACAATAAAAATACGATGAAACAAACAATTAAATCTTGAATAAAAATGCTGGATGGGAATCTCATCTCGTAATTCTCGTATGGGGTAATAATGGTATGTGGTATTATGCTACAATGAATGCCATTTAAGATTTTCAGATCATGATAAACCAAGCCAGAGGATCCTTCAAGACAAGACCACACCAGTAGTTGAAGCAAATTGCTCAGGTATTGAAGCGATAACTATTGAGAGTTATGGAATGATATGGATAAGAGCGTGAAGACAACATAATTACGAGTAGGGTATCGTATAACTTATTATTTTAATGGTAAACGTTATGATGGGAGACTAAAGCCGACACCATTTATGTTCTTAAAAATGTGATGATAGCAAAAACTTACTTTTGTTCTTTCTTTACATGGTTGAATCGCCTTTTCATTCACGCGTAAATACATTACGGTACTTGTGCACGCATAACAGTGATACAATACAATGTCTTGAATTTATATGCATGAATCTTCGCAAAACAATAAGTGAATGTGGCGAGGGACGAAATTAATTTATTAGTCTTCCCCATATTCTCATTCATGAAAAAATGCACAAAACAAAAAATAAAATTTTACCACTTCTTCCTTTAAGAGAATAACAGAACGGTCATCTGGTTTGCGGTTGGATTAGCGTGATTTTTTAATTCATGGTTGCTGATCTGAAAAATGCTATTGATGTCTTATGTTATCGAGAGTAAAGTATGAAAATTGTATGCTAGAAATAAACCAGAGTCAACAATTTGATGTTTTTGTTCAAACAAACTTAGTTTTTATTTAATGAATGATTCATTTTTGTCAATTTCGATATTTTTCACAAATATTCTTGTTGTCACTATTTAGTTTTTGCTGTTTTCATTTATTTTTTCGTACATAAACTTGTGATCTTATAAGTACAATAAAATACCGGGGGAAAATGGATCAGTTTTACCTTAAATTATTTTGTTTGCAATACAACACACAAAAACTCAACATTCTAGACGTAACTTTACACGAAAAAGTACACGCATAGTACATGAATAATAATAATAATAATATTAATATTATGTATTGTATTAATTGATAGCTGTATGATATACACTTGGTTCTACTATACACCTACATCTACTGTACATGTACAGGGAGACGCGCGCAGCTAACATTATTAAACCTATTACTATATTTTTCCATTTTTACTCTTATCAAACTATATCGTTCACAATATTTAAAACACGAAACGTAGTAGTAGCAGCACAACACGTTACCTCAAGTACGCACGCAATTACATTATATATTTATATATTATTAGCCTTTTTTAATAAAAATGGTTATGAGACCACCTACAGATAGATCTACTTATTAGATACACGTAGTTTTTGGCTTACTGCAGAAAAAACAGCCAAACATACAAGTTTACCTTCTATCAATGTACAAACAATAAATCACTTCATTAGCTGCAACCAGCACACGAAATGCAACTCATAATGATCAACTTCTTGAAACACGAAAGCCACTACTGAACGCAATACTCACCCTAATATATATTTGCTGAGAGTTTTTCCTTCACTTCCATAATACAGTTTTGTATAAAGAGGTTTTGTTGGTAAAAGTAAACTAGAAAAAAATGATGACTACAATAAGTATGTACGTGTGACTTGTCTAATGGATAATTTATAATTTGCATAATATCTGCTATGCAGACGAAAAGACATTGCTGCATTCAATTCAATTCAAATTTTACACACATACGCTACGTTGTAGGTCATTTTTCTCTATCGTCTTGTACATTACTACTAATTAAGTTAACAAATACACACATTACTAGATGACATTTGTCAAGTACCAGGAACCTAAAGACTATCTACCTGTAATATACCAACATTTTAATAATGGAGACTTAATTTATAAGCATGATGATCATTGTATAATAGTTACTTCAAGTTTTTATATTTCCCTGACTCTTGTAACCGTTTGTTTGTAGTTTGACGTAATTTTTTTTTGCTTTCATTTCCACTATCCTTTTTCTAAATGCAGACCAAGCTACTACGGAGAATAAAGAAGGAAACTATGTTACTATTTCACTAAGATTTTACGAGATACTGATGCATTTTTTACCAAATATTATTCATTGATTGCCTACGTACGATCCATCTCTAGTTTAGAAGACTATGTTTTTCTTTTCAGTTAATATAGTATAGTAAATTGCAATACACATTGAAGTGTAGAATAATCCAATGAGTTTTTCAATAATTTTTTTTTCACCGAGAAACTTGTGATGATAATTCATATTAGAAATGTAGGTGGCCAATCAAACTTTTTTTTTAGTTGGAGACACAAGAAGGAGACTGCATTTTGTTTTAGTACACAACGTGTAGCTACTTTTTTTTGCACTTGTCAACTTAAAACGAACGGATGTTTGATGAAGGAGGTTTATAATAATATATAAAAAACGTCAAAATTTGTAAAATTTACTGTTTTTGGTTTCATTCACCGTCTGTACTGTTGCTCAGTCAGTGCTCACTCACAGGATTTTTATCGTTGACCACTAGCGTTTGCTGGGTTGTATCGCGATCTGGAAAAAGATTGAGAATAAACCTTGTTAGTTCAACTTTTAAGGGTAGAGTTGTGAAAATAGTAGGGTCTTATCCATAATATCCAACCCTATTCAAATTTTATTTAGCGTACGCATTCAGACTTCCTAAAATTGCATGCTTATCCTGGAGCTATATCAGCCCTTATATACACATATATGCACTAAACATACGCGTTTAAAGGTGTAAATAAGCATTGCACTAATTCTCCTTAAGCTTTTACTAAACAGTGCGCTAAAATAATTAGACGGAAATTCCCAGGTTTTTATTGCAACTGCTGCATAGAATGAAGAATTGGTAGTCGGCATCACCAATTAGTTATAATACAGGCGAAGCAGACGGAGTGGTGGCTAGTTATTGAACGTGTGCATTCCATGACTATATTTTTTATTTCAGTTTTCATCATCCAATCCTAAAAACTGTAAAACCTGATATGGATAAAATATGCTTTGAATTATTACCTTACAATCTTATTTCAAAACTTTAATAATGCTCAGTTTATGGGTGGGAAGTGGGAATTAATGGGAACTCACGCTAGGAATAGCAAAAAATCTCACAGCTGGCCCTTATCATAATTGTTGTTACCAGTACAGTACTTTACATTAGTGCTAAACTGTGATACAAACGATAATTGCCTCAAAGACATCATCAACGTACACAAAATGGAAGTGCTAAAATGTGGCATCGTGTTTGGCCTTATACGCTGCGCTGCCTTCAACTTTAACCACTTTTCGGAGTGTGTTATTTTTGCAAGCAAGTTGACATGCTTAGGTATGCGTGTATAAGAACTGCATGGTGGTTAGGTAGGCAAGTCCTGTTTTTAATTCGATTAATTAAAAGCTACTCTCCTGTAATCATATCTGTTCATATGCGTCTGTGCATAAGCCGACTGTCATATAATTCATTCCCACCCTGTTTCAATCAGAATCTTGAGTATAACCAGCTGCTGCTGCTGCCTTTTTCTTTTCCTATAAGATAATGATACTGATTTGACAAGGAGGAGGAACTGGGATGGGAGGGCTGAAAGAAGGATAACTCGGTGTACTATCAAATAGCTTTATATATTATACGTGTTATTTACGTATCAAAAGTTTGTTTAGCAAAATAAATAATATTTATAAGAAATAATTAAAGTAAAACGGAGAGAAAAGAGCCTCCTTTTATAGCAAATGCCCAAAGCAGCTTCTGTCGAACGTATAAGATGAGAGTCAGAGATTGGAGCTATCTTCCCTGGTTGTCAGTCACTCAAGCCTTGTCTTTCCGGCCAGCTCTTGATAAAATCGGTTTGAAGTTTGTTTGAAAAGGGCAAGACTTGAGACGAAACTCAACTCAGCTCTGAAGAATTTAACTCTGTCATGCTTGAATGCTTACACACTTCGCATTTTTACATACGTTCATGTTGATATGAAAGCGCGGTGATGTGAAGATCACTCATTGTATCATCATCAGCAGCATCATCATATCATGCTCAGGTCAGCGAAGCATTAGCATACGATTTTAGCACTTGGTTTAATAAATCCAACTTCGATCCAATAATACAAGCTAACAGAATGAAATGCATATGCATGAAAAGTGGAAGAGAGAACATTTTTATGCATATTTTGCACATGCTACCACAAATGCATAATTTATATCAACTTTATTCTCTCTCTCCCCATCTATAACTTAGATTCGCTTACTCTCACTCTGCCATTCACATTAATCTTACGTGTTGTCAGCTTAAAAGAATAGAACAAGAAAGAGAACTTGTTAAAATTCAATACAAATGTCGGTTTCTTGTTCCAAAGAAGAAGCACTTGGCAAGACAAAAAAATGCTTCACCGGTCAAGCCCCAAAAAGTCAGTTGAATACTCGACAAAAATCACCAGCAAAAAGGGAAGTTAGCAAATGATAAACTACCGAAAAAAATTCTACCACTAAGGAAAACGAATAAAAAAATACCGCATTGATGACTCCGCTGTAAAAGCTTTAAATCAAAATCGACCGTAATCTTACACCCAAAGCGTTTGCAAGTAGGAAGCGTGAGCGTGTTAAGTATGTAGTAATATCTGAATTCATAATAACGTTTTTTTAACTAATGCTTTTCTTATGTTTTATGATATCTATAGCTTCTTGTCTTTTTAACTGGACGAGTAAAAAAGTGATTGCAGTTCATCTCACTAGTTTTTTAGCTTAGCCCCCAAGTACCATCCTACACCAGATACAATTTACGCACTTGTACAGATACATTTAGGTTGTTAAAAATGGACAAGCTGCGTTACATGTTTCACTGATACTACAAATTCAGTGTCTTGGTATAATTACTATAGCTAGAGCCCTCCTCATTATCCCAATCTACATATAATTCATAGATACACACTACTACTAGCACTGGCTGTCTCAATGAATACAATGTATCTATGAACATGTACTAAGCGATGCGCTTAAAAAATTTGCACGGCTCAACTTTTTCTGATAACTCATGTTCAGCCTTCGTTTTGTGTTACTCTTCTTAATTGGGTTGTTGAAACATGATACTCTTGTTCAAACCAACAACACGATAGTATATTATAGAAGGGTGTTACTTTGGCGGAAAAAATGTGGTTTTATAGACAACTTTTTTCTCTTTGCGTGCATTTATTTAGTAATTTAAAATTATTCTATTATTGGTGAAACGGTATGTGTTCATCCATCTTATATTTCCTATACATTATACATTGAAAATATAAATTTATGATAATTCACCCATTCATTCAGTTGCCAAATTCAAATGCCTTCGATTAAAGTATAAATATACTATAATATTACAGTGTGGCGTGTGAGAGTACAGCATTCTTGATTTGATTAAAACTTTTCTACCTATCATTTCCTTTCGCATAATATGTGGAGAAGCTGTGAGTGTGTAATCTTACGAAAATCTGTACTCCTCAAAATCCATACCATGACTGCAATTGGAAAGCTAGTCTACGCCTACTTGATTTGATGAAATCCAATCGCCATGTGCAAGTCGTTTGCAATAACTTGTCTGACCAATACCTATACTCATCTTGGTTTTTTATTCATGTGCTAATCTCGTATGCACACAAGCAACCACGTCAGGTTTGTCTGGGAGTGTAAACCTTCTCATATTTCTTGAATTGAATGTTAAATGAGTGGTACATGGTGTTCTTGAAGGTAAAAATGTGCGCTGCTGATGTTTACACACAGCATAATAGATCCGAACGCACAATTTTTATATTGTGCGAAATTTCAGCGTGTATTATCCTAGGGACAAGGTGACACTGTCAAGCTGATGCAGTTTTATTTATACTCCTGAAGTAATCGCATGAATGATTATTTGCCTATGTGTCTGCAAACAAGATATGGAGACCTGTAGTAGTGTAAGTGTATAGAAGAGTATATCGCTTGTGTCAATGATGATGACAAAACTTGCTGATTGTTATAATTGGGAGAACCAGACGTACCAAAATGATTGACAGTTGGAGAAATGGGAAATGACATGCAAATTTATTCACTTGTTTTCCTAAAACAAAACATGGTAGCATTCACTGTAAAATTATTTTATGCATATCACCAGTCACGAAATGTCATGTAGGCAAAATCCTTGATTCTCTTTTGGAAACAACATCGAAAAGAGAAGAAGAGAGAAAGGTTATTATTTCATTGCAATGCTGTTGTATTTGTATATTACACAATATGTAGTAATGTGACTGCATGTTAATGCAAAATGATTGATACGATTTTGACCTACATCAATGCGCCCACAAACCCACAACACACCACACACATGAAACCTCCCAACTGCACAATTACTACTGCAACCGTTTTTTGACATAATAGTTGTAATGCAATGTATAAATGAATTACATTATCATAAGTAAATATCTCGTAGAAAAATGCTCGAGTGAATGTGGCTCGCTGTGTTTCGTACTTGTACTTATCTTTCCTGTTTCCCAAATATAATAATATCAATATCATAGTATAATACCGTTTACCTACTAACCAGATGCAAATATGGTAGTTTCACTATGCAAGAGATTTGAAATGTCATTCGATGAGATTCGAAAATGCAGTCGCACTGTAATTCAAACTAAATTACTTAATTTAATAACTCCTTGTTATTACGCTAAAGATAGGGATACTCTGAGGATACCTTTGTGATGGAATGACCATCAACCATGTAAAATATGAATGGCCATTCTCATTTACCTGCAGCTACAAACGTCCTTATTTAACAAACACTAATACTACATTGACTTGGAAGAGTAATCAAATGGTAAACAACATGGAACTCAACAATGTTTCAAGTTATACTACAATTTCTATTTGTTCTAAATTCTTATTATTATTTTTATCGATGAGCATAGTCACATGTTTACCCCAACATATTTACAGTATATACTACTATAAGTATAAATTAATAAATCTTAAAACTCATACTTACTTATGATGACCGTGATGATCTTGAGCTTGAGACTGAGATGCTTGCTGAGCTGCTTGCCTCTGACTATTTTTCTTGTTTTTCATTCGACGATTTTGGAACCAGATCTTTACCTGAAAAGGAAATTTATTCATGTTAACGATGTTAAGAATGCATTGAATTAATTCATATACACAAAAATGTTAAAAACAGTAAGTTTATCATTTTTGCGAATTAGGCAATGGGCGTTTCGACGTATGTAGAAGGTACAAATATTCCTAAAAAACTAAAGGACAAATGGTAAGGAGTAGGTAAATGAAATCTCTAGGAATAGTACACTGCCCTTGCTGCCATAAATAAAGCAGTCCTTTTCTGAGAAGTAATATATGAGGGACCAACGAATTAAAAGTGGAAACACACAAAATTCAACAGAAACTACGAACCTGTCTTTCAGTGAGATTAAGATTTCTTGCTAGCTCCCATCTCTTCTGTTTGGAGACGTAAGCATTAAATAGGAATTCTTTTTCCAGTTCCAACGTCTGGAATTTCGAGTATGGCTTCCGTTTCTTCCGAACTGTCACGTTCCCCGTCCATTCCAGAGGGTTTGAGCTCATAGGAACTCCTACAAACAAAGTCAAGACACTCTCTTTTAGTAATTCATTTAGTTTCAACTTCAAACAGAAAGGGAAAAGCGATACCAGACATTTTCCAAGACTCAATAGGGATCTACTGAAGCAGCCAAGCGCTTAAAGGAAAAAAGAGGGCGATACATAAGGAGAAAATAAGTTGACAAGAAAAGAAAACCTTGGGAAGGGAAAACGAAGCAGGAGTATCAGTCAGTGGTGGTATTAACAGGCATAAGACATGACAAAAAAGCTGCAGATACAAATGGAAAAACGTATTAGAGAGCAAATACAATTTAGTAAAAATGCCAAAAGACAAAGAGACACCGCCAAACGTAAATACATACATTTGGGGGAGTTGGAGAGTTGAGTTGTGTGAAAAGCATCATATCTCCGTCTTTACTTGGAGCTTACGGAGCAATGGGTATGTGTGTCAGTTAAATTAACTTTGTTAAGTACTTTCTAAAACAATTTATAAAAATGGAGAGCGATTTGACTTCTCCGTAAAACTACTGGTGCTCATTTGCACACTCGTCAAAAATGGAGTCAGCCCTGATGTGAAAGTATTTCCAATTGTTGTTACTCGTAATTTTTAATCAAGGAAATGCATTTTTCTTTAACTGAAATTTGAACATGCAAAATGAGTAAGGTTAAATGGTTCTCATTTATCCATTCGATGTTAACGATAGTTCCAAACGTATGAAATTGCATTATTACACGTCTATCAACTTATAAATGCGATCGAGACTACGTCAATCCATGAAAAACTGATCTTGGAGACACAGTAAATTAGGATCTCAGCCTGACAACTAGGTAATCCTCAAACTAAGACTATAATGCTAACCGTTCATATTTTGTAATGTCAACTGCTAATTCTACCCGCTTAAGTTTGGACAAGATCTCATTTTTATTCATATTGATGTATGCACGTGACGCAAAGAATGTTTTCATTCGCCCTAAGATCCCGACTTTGGACAAAGCATGCGACAAAAAAACTTAACATTTCTTGTACTCCATCAAAATCTAATCCGAATCTATGACTTAGCTGTAACGATAAGGCTTAAGAAGAGAAAGAAAGGACTAGGGAAGAAATGGAATTTCTTTTCCTTCGTTTTTCATCTCTCTCCCTCATTTCATTTATATGAAATGAACTATGGTGTTCCATTGTGGATGCTGGGAAGTTCTAAGTGATTGGGATGAGCAAATCAACTCCAGGCAAAAAGATGATTCCACTCCAGTTCAAGCAATACCAAACAGCTTTAACGGAGCTGTATAACATATATGTAGGAGCATAGTAGTTATCTCATTCGTTGGCTTATAAATCTACAAGTGCCTTACCAAATGATACGGTTGAGAAGAAGGGAAAAACAAAAAAAAAACGAGTAAATGAACAATGCACATTTCTACCGAAATGAAGAGACAATCTGCTTGTCGTATGCAACAAGGCGGACAAAATCTATTTCATTCTCTGATGACGACGAAGATGATGATGATGATCATTTCTCCAACACCATTACACAAAGTACTACCTTCCACTTCTATTTCATTACATAGGACAGTACCTAGCTGTTGGGTGAATGCATACCAACTCTTTCAGAATTCAACGAGCTAAACATTCTGTTTGTAATAATGACTTTCTCTTTGAAAAAATGTGAAAAGGGGAACTCTCACTGTCTTGCACGTTTGGTGACGCAAATGAACAAAGGAAATGGAGTGCTTTTAAAACGAATGTATCTTAATTTAAAACCAGGGCTGACTAAAGTAATCAATTTAACTAGAGTTGGAAAAATGACGTCAGGAAATTGTCTAATCGGTGAATCCAACCTTGCAAAATCTGATTCAAGGGGGAATTCAATTAAAACGGAAAGCTAACCCTGAACTGGGACTGTGTTAATTAATTAGGTAAATACTTGCATCTGAAGACAAACGACATAATACACGATGCTATATCACTGTTGCTGATATACGACAATAGCTTAAGTAAAAATCGCTCCGACATTTTGGCTGCGAACAGCAAACAAAATGGAAGTGGTGACGGTGACTATGATCGGGTTTAGATTCAGTTTTTATACAACAATCGTTGATATAATATAAAGCATGGAAATCAGTTCAGGTGACGTGCTTATTACAGCAAACAGCAGCCTAATCTTCTGTAAAAACTGGCTGGAAGCACAAATAATACTTGTATTGCAAACCTGAAGTTGTTTGAAAAATTGTGAGGACTCTGATACTTGTAAAGGAAGATTATTATCTCATTTGGGGGAAAATCTTGTTCTCGAATATAGTACTCCATATGTTACTATGCTGCCTAGAGGAATTGAGGGATACATGAGACACCAATTCTACTCTACAAAATTATACAGAACAACAAGGGAAAAATGTGCGAGAGATGATACAACCCACAAACTTTTTCGCCAAAAGAAAGTAACTTTATTTTTGGAGACTATTCCTGATTTGAAATTCAATGTTCCCTCATATGTGAAGACCCAGATGTCTCTCCTCTCTCTCTCTATTCATTTAGGACATCGACTCTGTATGTGTCCTGGAAATTTCACCAGAGATGAAGACAACAACAGTGTTCTAAACTCACTAGGATGCAATTCCTTCTTTTTTCGTTCTCTTCCAAGCTCCCTTTTTTTAGTCAACTAAAATCGTGCGTGATTCTCTCTGCTTAGTTTAAAGATATGAAGACTCGTGCTGAATGAAATGGTCGAATGTGTGCTATCATCTGTGACAATGAATTCTTCGTTTTCTTTGTAACTCTACCGTTGGTATTTTTCTAAAAGGAAAATACCAAACTATTCTCAGAAATATATGTATTTTTTGTAATCCACGGACTTACTTTCTTTCTTTCCTTGATTCTTTCACATGAGAAAGTCGGTGGTGGTAGCGTACAATGGAAACCCGTCAGTTGTGTGAATACCCTCCAACTACAACTTCCTTTCCCCCTATCCACACCAACCACCACACATACTGATACTTTCATTCCCAGTGGGAAGCTAAGTCCGGTTTATGCAAAGCGTGTAAGGATTTAGAAAACAACAAAAATCTGAGTATTTGCTTCCATACTCAAAAAGCGGAGTCTTATCACATTTGGAGTATAAAATGTAATCCGCACAGTCAACGCAACGCTCCTTCGAAACTTCGAATAAATTGGATAGTTATGCAAATACGAGCGAATTCGAATATTTTTAACTTTTTGGGGAAGTAATCAACGTGTCAAACACCAACTCAACTCAACTGATATAAAAATAGGTAATGTTATCCATTCCAACAGAAATCTACACGCAACTACAACAAAGCATCATTTTTCAAACCACTTTTAGAGTAGAGTAAGGTATATGAACAACGTACGGTAATGATAGACTTCATCTCTACTTTTCCAATGCCCCTGTGCTGATCCGAGCTCTACAAAAAGGGAAACAAGAAAAATGGGTTCCTTTAAGATATAAGATATCATACACATAATGCGGGAGTAATTTAAAGAACTATTCGGTTTACTTTATGATACGACAAAATAAAACGCATAAATACTACTAAAAATCATCAAACAACAAACATAATGGAGCTTCAATCATTCTCACAAACCAACGAGCAACAACGACATAAAAATCCTCATGCGAACATCAAACTGATACCAGCATCTTATCACAGGTCATATTTGAGTATAATGATAACAGCAAGAAGCCATTTAGACCGCACCTTAATTTACTAGCTAGTTTTTCAATAGGAAATCAGTTTCATAATAATTTAAATGAACATTTAGTCATAATCAATTGATCCGGCCCAACGAAATGGTCAATTTACACGTAATAACATAATCACCTTATTTCTAAAAGGGAGTTTAAATGACCATCGGCACGCTCACTTGAAGAATTGAAGAGGAATGAAATATAGGTACGTATCTAAAAATGCATTCTGATTGTTCAAGAGTTATGTTATAGTATATACCATCTTCTATTTCAACCCCCGTTTGCCGTCTCTGGATTTTGAATGCATGGATGCATATTATACCTAAGTGACGAGGTACGTATATATACGAGGAGGAACAAGGTAAGCAATAACAATAATAATAATCATTATGCTTGTTGGTAACAGCAGTTTTGATGGTTTATTTTATGTTACTGTTGTCGCTGACGATGACTACGATATACATTGTGGCTTTCATAGTATGAAAGTAAAACATGGGCTAAGAAAGAACAGAATGTTACTATTTTTTGGTTGTAATGCTGACGTAAGTAGTAGTGGAAACACTCTAGAACGAGTAAAACTTGCTAGCTTAATGTACCCCAACTCCAACCCAACTAGAGAGTTGTTGAATGCATGCATTTTTGTCATAAATTCTTCCTAAAAAAGTTACATTTACTTATGCATCAGTTACTCTCTGTGAGTTCTTTGAATGTATGGAAGTTGTTATCATCCATCACACTGATTGTAATGTGATGTGCATCTTTAGGTCTATCTTTCCTTACATTATGGAGAGGAGTTTATATATGTAGTTTCGAGAAATGTCTTATTTCGTTCGTCTTGTCATTGAGCACTGTTCTGACATGATTTTGTGATGTGTTATGTCAGTAATAGTGCCTTTTAATGGGAAATTTTACAATCGCTTTAGTGCCTAGTAAGTGCTCATTTTTCTTGCTTCCACTTGTGTGTGTTCTATGAAGAAATTGCATTATAAGCACTGCATCCATCCACTATCATATACACTCAAACTGTTGTAACCTAAATTATGCATGGATTTATGTAACGAGAAAAGAGCAAACTGGCTGCAAGTACATAAAGAACGTGCACATGTAATTTATGACACAATTAAAAACATCATATAATGCGTGCCAACTACATATATGTTGCAGTATGTTAATTCAAGCCCGTAGTGTGAATGAATCCACTTCATTGTTTACATTTTTACACGAATTGCATTCAGTTGCTCTGTACACGCTTTTCATTTACTTTCCTTTGGCCAAACTCAGAGAAATCAGAGAAAAGTTGATGGGCTATATGCCACCTTAAATACACAATATAAATTATATGTCAGTTTGATTTACAACATTGACTAGCATCCTTTTAGAAGTTCCTTGAGTTTTACAAACCAATTCCAAAACAAATCCTGGCAATCGGGAAGAAATATTTCTATTTGGTGAATGTTTTACGCAAATGAGTTCATAGAATCTCACAATGCTCCGTACACCAAAACGTGTTCACAATGTAGTTTTAGGAAATTTTTAATCGTGGAAGAACATTTTAATCTCAAAACTACGGATGTGTACAATATATATTTACAGAATGCAGTGGACAAATAGAATTAAGTAAAATGATTTATTAACAAGGAGAAAGCAGTGCGAATGAGGTTCCTAATCAGTAAATTTTTTATCTGGTTATGAATATGACTTGTTAATGGGTTATCTTCCATGTTCATCCACGCCTTTTCCGTTTTGTGAAGATACGAATTAAGTTAGAGCCGCATCAGGAGGCCAACGGGCAGGGCTGACCTTAATTTCATTCATGTGTACTTATGAATTTTCAGTTGAAAATCATTCAAAGGGTTGCCGGCACATGTCCCAAAATTGACTACACTAATCCTATTGCTGAAGTAAAACAGAATCATTTTTATGAATGAATCTTGACATTCCTTTAGACAAATAGAGTAATTCCTCAAATAATCTTTTATGAACATGATTATAACGTACGAGTACATTTTTGGAGCACCAAAATACTTTTTCTTACTTCTAAAACTCACAACGACCTTGCATGCCTTTGCTATCCAAGCAAATCATTTGCCTTGATAGAGTCATCACGTCATCAGACGACTTTATATTTTAATCTTGGGATTAATATAGCCGACAAAGGATAATGTGTGACGAATGCCTCTTTGGTGTACGCTCCGAGACCATTAAAAATTATGTGAATCTTGATGTTTTGACTAATCGACTGATTAAACAATATGTATAACATGTCATCCTGATGATCTATTGTTCAATTCTCGAATCGCCTTCATCGATATATAGTTTGAAACAGGAAGCATCTATTTAATAAACGAAGGAAGTTTGTCCTGCAAAATGAATAGTATAAAATCTTCGTACACTTTTTATGTAGGATTGAAAATTTTCATCGAATTCACATATGAAATGAAAGTCACTTCGAAAAACCATCATATGTTTATCAGACTATTGAATACTTAACTAAACTACGATTCCCACGATTTATAAAGTCTGAGAAGAATAAAATTTGAAATCGTGGTCTAACACGAGTTAAGAATTTACATAGTGGAAAACAATGTACCGAAACAAGAAACCACAAAAAAATTGCTACGTGCATTCGTTTCATCCCCTGCAACAACAAGAAACCAAGCTTGTTTTGCAAGCTGTTTTTTATAAAATCAACAGGGTGAACGGGTGAACACGGGAAGTGCTGTTGTTCATATGTTTATTTTATATGTAGAAAAGTTCATGTTCGATTATGTAACGTCAATTCAAGTCAACTGTATGTAAAATATTCCAGGGACTTCAAATATACATGGTTTCCTGCCTCTTACTAGAGAAATATAAAAAATTTAACAAGTAACTTTTTACATTCATATTTATCTGTACAACAAAAATAACAAGACAAGAAATAGTGTCCATATCACTGGCAATAAATAATTAATTCCATTCAAAACCACTGCAATCTTTGTATTCTGCCATGTCAATGCCAATTAGAGGTACAATATGTTGCCAAAGATTTTGTGAGTCAAAGTGAAAATCCTATTTAGCTAAGATTTCACAGTTACTTGGGTGGTTGCGGAGGCGGGCAATGTTGGTGCTAGCAGCTTATAGGCTTTTCATAGTCATTTCGAACAATGCACCAACCGACTATTTGTCAGATGGTTTTGCCTTCCTTTCTAGCACCAACTATGTGAGCAATGTATACCATTTGATAAACATGAACCACCTCCATCGCCACAGAACCATATTTCGAGGCAACATAATTCAAATTACATTTTGACAAGGATCACGAGTCATCACAGCAAGGGTCGAATCATGTATATATGAAATATTTCTTGAATTTTTTGGGTCTAACCCTTTCAGAAAAATTTAAGCTGGTTATTTCTTCAACAGTGCCAAAAGCGGTTCATGAGGTATTGGGACGATCACAGCTAGCATTGAACATATTACTTTTCACATATTTTTCCATTACTCACAAGCAATCCACTCCAATATGTTCATGTTGTTGCTATCCACATGCTTTTGAATAAAGTAAAGCAACCACTTGATGTCAAAGACACTACACACTATTTCATGCACATGAATTCATCGTCCATAAGTGGAATTTACATTATGCGGTGTAATATCCTGGGAACGGGTTGACATTCAAATTTTTTTTCGTTGGAAATGTTCAAATAAATTCCCCAGCAAAAAGCTATTTTCCATTGGTTTGAGCTGAATAATACCTCTTCCATGTATGCATCTTCACTTTCCCCTTTTTGAGTTTGCATCAAAGCAAAAATTCTTTCTCATATGGGGTTGACAGTGTAACTTATGGGTTTTGCTATTTATGCAAGACTTGAGAACTGGGGATGTTCTTCTGCGGGAAACTTATCACGTATGTTTAGATATGCATGCAAAGCTGTGCATCCTTCTTTTCTTTTTAGACTGGATAATGAATGAGCTATCCATCCGCACCCTATTCTTGAGTAAACACATCACATTGAATTGCACTCTCGTCTCTGTCTTCTTTGCCTCTACCACTGCATTGTACGAATACTTACTAAAAAGTGCTCACACTTTTTCTGTTGTAGGCTTCTTCTTTTTTTAAATCCAGAATAGGAAATGAGGTGAGAAAATATACCTATGCTCTAAATACATATAAATCTAAAACGCGGTTCCTTTTTCTTTCCTCATTTCCCTGCTCATTCCGGTTGTAAATATTTACTTAGGTAATACAAAGCAGCAGCGGGAGTCCGAAAAGGTGAAAGGCTTGGGAAGCTTGAATGTCTTAAAAAGTGCCCAATATACATGTTGTGGCCACAGAATGGAAGGGAAAAGGAAAGGAGTAATATACATACATGAATGCAAATCTACTCACTTCAGTATGGTAATAGATTTTGTTGCCCGGTCGTGACATAAAGGAGAAAGAAAAAGAGAGAGAATTGCAACGAAATTTAGCTGTTTAAATATATCAGCTTGTTTATGTACTTAGGATGATTTTCCAGCAGTCCTTTTGTCTTTGTCGGTTTGGTGTCATCTATACAAACTAGCTGGCAGTAAGGAAAAAGCGGAGAGGATCAGAATGTTAAAGTTTCTGTCTATCAGTCAGACCAATACATATTAGAGTATCTTCTAACCCTCCAGTCAGTCAGTGAGGAACAGAAGTGAGCAAAGAAGACAACTCAGCCGATGCTCCATGCATTTATTTTTTTTCGTTTTCAGGGTCCAATCTATCTTGATCCGTTGAATAATAGATGAGATTATTCAATGAAAATGGAAGGAAACGGGGAAGTTTCCGTCTCCAAACCGATGCTACTGATATGGATTCAAATGTCCACATGGATTAAAAAGGATTGGTTTTTTTGTGATGTGACTGAGGCTGTAGTGTGTAAGCAGAGTTTTTTATCTGTCTCAACTCAAGTCTCAACTTCGCCTACTTAATAATATTGAATTCAAAAGTCAAAACTACTAGATATCTTTAAACTTTACATGGTAGCCACTGAACATTTATTTGGATCCATCAGCTAAATATGCAATCCTCCAAACTAGACTCTATTTTTCATGCAAACCGCTTGACTGTTTTTGGTCTGATTGACAGTTACTACAAGCGTTAGGGTGGTATGCTGCTTACCATATATATTATGCAAGTCGGTGAGCATATAAATGCATATAAATAAGAATTTTATGAAGGTGTACATTTCTCTTTACTGTGGAGAACACGCTAAGCACCCGCAGCTCATAATTTTAAACTGCCAAAAAGGAACCAAAAGTTACTAAACTGCTACTTATATATACATTTCAAATAGAACGATGATAGCCACTATCTGAGTAAGTATAGTTGCAGTTCTTTCTGATCATTAGTTAATTCTAGTTTAAAATGTGAAAAAATGCACAAAAACTATAAGGGCAATAGGTCCTTTTTGATTCGATAAATGATAATAACATTGGCCATGATTGCAACAAAACAACAAACTGGCTCCCTAAATCCTTTTGGTAAACAACCTACACAGAAAAACCTGCAGGAGTACAAAAGCTTACAAGGACTGTACTACAGTGAAATAATTTGCATATATTGGATAGCACGTCCCAAATGTCATTTACATGCTTGGTTGTCGGCTGCTGCTTTTAAGATTTATGTCGAAATAGGGTTAGAGAGTCAAGACAAAAATCAAGAGTTGCGGTGTCTCAACTAACAAGCAAAGTCAGCCATGATTATCACCAAGAATGAGAGGAGTTTCCTTTTCCAAACCATATTATTTTGCTGCTTAAAAAATTAAGGTGAGGCGATGTAAAATATTTTCATGGTACTTTTAAGGAAGAGAGTGTGTGTGCATCGCATCTCAAGGAGATTACATTTTTACATTTCTGGAAATATTCTAACAAGACGAGTGAAGTGAACACAGGGAGAAAAATTACTTGTCACTTCTTCATGTTGAATTTATTAGATATAGGAGAGATGAGATGAGATACGTGTGTGGTGATCTCTACCTATCTGGTCGTCACTTGTGAAGAGAATTCATCAGAGGACTTCACGCTGGGCGCTACAGGTTTGACTAAACTTGAGTATTAGCATATCGGCCTCTTGTGAGTGTGGCTTGTGGTGAATGCAATATTGAATTGTGAATATAAGATATGGATCGTTGTCTCCTCATGTGTTTAACAATGCAAGGAAGAAGAGGACAGTTGACACGTCATGTTTCTCTAAAAAAGCGCTCATTTCAGCTTTGTACAACATGGATTTCTGGTCATAAAGTCATAGTTCATTTTCTCGGTAAGGTTACGCACATAAAGAAGCTAAAAGCAGAAAAAATTTCATGCTGTTATTGCTCCGGCACACTGTCAAGTTGTGTGATTTAAGAATAGAAATTGTTGTCAAACAACGCGTGAAACTTCGCACTTTGCCCTTTATACCAGTTTAAAGATACGTTTTTTATATGAAATTTGGAGTCGAGTATTGCCCAATTATATCATTGTTGTGCACTCCGTTTAAAGATAATCATAAAACAGCCACAAGCCAAAGCCATCGTATTGTATTGCATCACCCACTTTTTTTCAACTACTTCATCATCCCATAATATCATTCCATCTGTTAAGCCACTATCTAATTGCGACCTTGTTTCCTTTTATTTCATCAGGATTTCTTGCCTTGACGCTGTCATCAATACTCAAATCTCCAAAACTTCCACTCACATTTAATGCAGAGTAATTTCTCCTTACAAATTATTCATGTTTGAAGACGTTCATCCATCAGACAAGTGCTAAGGTAAAGGTACAAAACGTAGGCATTGAGCAGAAAGACAATGTGAACTCAAACTGAAAACTGGTGTTATCTGTGAGTATCATCATCGTTTTAAGAAGTATGGTGGTAGTCACATCCATCCTTACCTCAACAGACTAACAGCAAGGAAGCGTGTATTTATTAATGGGGGCTGCGATCCAACTCCAACATGCATTCCTCATTGCTCGCATTTATTTCAAAGTATTTTCCCTCTCGTCAGTTATATCTTATATATACCTATTTGCAGGCTTTGGCTACAAGGAAAAGATTGGATTCATGAAAAGAATCCGCATGATATCATGCAACCTCATTGAAAAAAGCAGAATCCATGACGGTGGTGGTAGTAGTGGTGGTGGTGGTGGTAGAACATGATTTGGCTTCCCATAGGGATTCTGGAGTGGTGGAACAGCAGGGTGCATCTGGTCACCCATGATGTTTATTAACTCAAGTTTTATTTAAGCTTTTTAACCATTAAGTCAACAAAAATGGAGAATTTTAAAATATTTTCTTGAGTGAAAATATCTGACTATAACGTACCATTTTGAAAAGAAAAGATGGTGATGGTGAAAATGATGTTGATAACTGCTCAGTATTCATGAAATATTTGATGGTTTTTGGGGCCTGTAAAAATTCAAAACTTGAATATCTGGTAATGGAGAGAATCTAATAATTATTTTCAAACAAACACATGTGACCATTCTTATAAAATTGTTTGAGTTTATTTGCTCACTATTCGAATCCACAACTTTTGAATTGTTTGCTTGAGTTACCCCACCATACCAATGATCATAGCATAAACTATTAAAAATTTACCAGTTCAATCCATAACAAAACCTCAAGAATAATGAGAGAAAATATGAAGAAATATTTACACCCGTATAGAAATAATTCGAACCGGAAAACATTGTGAGCTGACCGCGTTCCTTGTAAACTGTGGCATATTTACATGGAAGAGATACAAAAGTCTAGCTTACGTCTTTGAAGGAGGCTCAATGAGATTAATCTACCGTCCTTTTTTAATGGCCGTGTTGAGTTTTTCTAAACGTAGAAAGGTGTGAACGTGAGCCAACTGAAAGATACACTTGCTGTTAACTCAGAATGCCCTTCCGGTTTCGCAGTCAAAATTTGAGAGAGCTACGAGGCAAATTGTTATGAGCTTTCATTCACAAGAGAAAACGTAAATTAATTTATAGGTTTGCCACATGGATACATGGGCATCCATGTAGATTCCACAAATGAGTAAACCCTAGGAGTAGTTTCCCAACCTAATTTATTGCTGGAAGAAGATGCCTATTAACCAAGGAGAAGTAAGTGTGCTCTTACGGATGGTTTCATTCAGAATCCGGTATTACAACTCCATAACTTAGAATTGGACTAGACCATGGCTAATTAGCTCATTTTTAGAGAAATAATTGATCCTCTTTTAAAAACTGCTGTTGAGTTTTCTTATGTTTACAACTATTTAGCGGAGGCAGGCATGTATATAGTAGTTGCTAGTTTGGTACTGATGCTTTTACTCGATTAGCAAAACCGAGTGTATAATTGACATTCTATCAGGCGTAAAATCTAGTGTTCAAGGTAAAAGTGCATTAAACGTAACAAGAGAATCTACTTAACCTAGTTTTGATTAATGTAGCAAGTGCACAACTGTCAATGGAGAGGAATAGGACATCAATATTCACATGCATATGCCAGATATCACCCTCCTAACCGAATGCTTTTAGAGTTGTCGTTGGTTGCCGTGTTTAAATTTCAGTTGGGTTTCAATGCAGCGTATGCATAATTATTATTGTTGCATTCATTTGTAGAGAGTACACCGCTAAATATTACGCATAATTAGTGACAAGCAGACATGTGACATACATAAATGAGAACTGACTCGATTATGCGTTCACGTTTTGGCATAAATATAAACAAAGACACGTCCATATGAGAACAAGTGCGAACTATTCGCAAAAGTTTTGTACATGCAAATATTTTTCTCTTGTGCAAAGTTGAACTAAAGAATTAGTACATTAAAATGCCACTTTCTGGATACTTGATAGAAGGAAAAAACACAGTTGGAGTGAGCATACAGCATGGCTCAACTCAACTTGGGTCATAATCTTCCTCAAAACGCAAAGTAGCAGTAACATAAAATGAATTATGGCTTATGACTATGTTTCAACGTTTTAAGACATGTTATTATTATAATACGCTAAATAATGGCTCGTCTTGCCCATTTCTCTGCCCATCAATTCATCGTAAACTGCTCACTAAAAATGTGTAGCAACAAGCTTTGTAGCGAGACTCACTTTTCTGCAGCCAACGTGGAGCAAAATGTACGCGAATAGATCTATAAAAATGTTATTTCAACCGAGTATATGTGCATACAACTCAATAAAGTAAGAGAGAGCGTGGCATATAATACACACTGTTATAATATATATAAAACATAAAACTTCCAGCTAGAAAAAATATACTATGCATAATATGACTGTGTGCTAGAAGATGTTTCTGCAAAAAAAAAAAGACTTCTGCGTTGCGGGTTCGTTCGGTTGACGCTGATACCACCAAGACATTTTTGTGATACTTTTTTACTGCATCACATATATCCTTCCGCTCCAAGTTTTCTCAAGAAGCTTTACAAGCGTATGCTCATATACGACATGTTCCACCAACATGAGCCTCAACTTTTGTTTCCAGAACTCACTTCAGAATCGTAATATGTGATGATGCTAAACAAAGAAAAACAAGGCCAAACAAAGTCACAATCAAATCTGGTTGTGCTTGAAAAAAAAGGACACAGTTTAGAGATGAAATTTCAGCAAAATTATTGTAGTAAACGTTCAATTCAATAGGGGAGTCTGAAACTTGCCTACTTACGGAAATCATGAAGATTTTTGGACCGCTTGTTTAAGTCAAGTTAAACATTATTCTATACTAAATTACTAATATTGGCTTGCAAGCAGATAAATGAAAATCTGAATAAATAATACTTTCTGTTAAACATTATATAAGCTGACTCATTAGGCATTAAAGCCATTACCCTTGCATAATGCAGTAGAATGATTTGTACATATTAAGTATTTACATGTGTACATTGAGCCCAAAGAGTTCCCTCCCGTTCCATGATAACTACGAACTGCATACGCAGCAAAAGCCTCAACAATAATAATTAGCGGAACTGTCAGTTTACCCTGGAAGAGGAAGTACAAGCCCAAGTCTAAATACACAGATGTACGGAACAGGAGACTGATTGAGTGTGCATATGCTTGCTTAAATTCTCCAATTTCCTGCTCTGCAAACAAGGCTTGAAGATAAAGGCACCTCATGTACACTGCACAACTTTGTACACTACATATATACATGAAATCTTTCCTTTTTCTTTAAAGAAAACAAACCATGCCACAACAGACTCGGACGAAACGTCTTCTCTTGACTTTCTTGCCATAACAGATTGCTCCAGCTTTGCAGTAATAGTTAGTATGGCTTGTATGTAAAATTCCACCAGGAAAAGCTTGGAATATTTGGGGAAAAGTTAACAGACACACTCTTGTGTGTGCTACAGTTTCTTCAATAGAGTTCGAGAGTAATATATGTTTCTTAAAAGAGTTGTGTTAATGATGATGGATTTTTTGGATGAAGAATTATCGAGGGATCAAGCTGCTGTTAGTTTAAAAGCATATATGAAGGAAGCAGTGACGATTGAGCAACTTTTATTCTTTTTAAGTCTTCTACTACTTATTCCATCCATCCTTCTTTTCACTTATTTTCTCATAATCGAATACTAGCTAGCTTACTACTCTATTTGCTTATTGTGCTATAAATATGATGGGTTTCCCTTGTCTCCTTTCTAGTAGGAAATACGCACCCAATATTTATTTGGATTGCTGGCTTCCACACGAGTATTAAAAAACTCTGACATTTCCTCTCACGTTATTCAAACACTATTTTGTGGCTTTTGCTTTGAACCAAAAAACGGCTCAATCTGTCTGGAACTGGAACAGCCACGAAGTATGCAGGACAAGGGCCTTAATAAAGTTGACCTTAAAATCAACACAAGACTATTTTAAAGTCGGGATTGGACCGAAGAAAATTGGTGCCTACATGTATATCCAATGATTTCTGCTACGAAATGAAGACATTCAGTCGTCCTAATCTCAAAAAAGTGCATCCGCTCATCCCCGAAGTTATTAGACAGCTTTTTATAATGCGATTGAAAGCATTCGGTTCTACTCTGAAAAATACTACGTCAACTGAAAAAAGTTAAAAGGTCTACCGCACCAGTTTAGTCATGATGTCGTCTTGCTTCCCAGCCCTTTGCTTTTATAAATACAAAATGTGATGTAATCATAAACGTGACATTTTGGAATATCAAAAGGAAAATCGAAAATGTCAGCAACTTCACGGATTTAATCTGGTTGTTGGCATTTGAAGGGTTGAAACGATAATCTGGCTGGGCCGTGTACTACTTCAGCTTAAGAAAATCATGTACCATGAAGGAGGCTGAGTTGCAAGCCTGTTAGACACGGTATTTTTCCTGAAAGGTATGAGCCCAGAGGAGAATACTTCAGTTTCGTTGAGTACGGCAGAAAAATCGGAGTTTTCTTTTGTACATGGTTGTCATTACATGTATATTTCGACGTTTTACAAGAGCACTGCAATGGTTGCCAGCTTGGCTTATACATTGATGTACTAATTTTTGGCTTTAATGATACAAGAAATCCATATTTCATACTTTTCACCACCACCATCATCATCTGCAACAAGGCTGAGCCCACCGTGCAATATGTAACATAACGGATTCTAATTCCGAAACGAGGGTTCACCTTCCTTACTTTTTTTGGTGCAGCGATGTGATGTGATGTGATGTGATATGCCACGTTTTATCCCTGACGTGCCTCGTACAAAATCTTTTAGGGAACACGACTTCTTGTGCTTGATTGAACCACAATAAGGAATTTGATAGCTTTCTATTTAGCTCCTATGGGTTGACTTGACATTCGTCGACGGCATACACACATACTATGTCTGTCTATGTATGCGTCTCCGTTTTGTTGGTTGTTGGATGGATGGATCGTTGGATATAAAAGATGCAAGCTGCAGTTCGCTCCTTTCTTTTGAGTTGGTAAGCATGTGAAAAGTGACAAAAACCTTGATTCTGACTTATTGCCTTGACAAGTCGTAAAAATTCTCTTGCGATCTCCTCAACCATTGTTCGATGAGAAATTTTAAGCCATTGATATCAATCAGAATATTTACTACAGCAGAGAAACATGGGTATAGACGTTGTATACGGTAGACATACATGTCTGTGTCGGTCATGCCTAGCCGGAAAAATGGCAATACAACAAAACTCAATCAAAAAGAAGGAGAAGAATAGAAAACATACACAAAACAAGAAACAGGCCCCAAACCAGAACCAATATACTTTTCTCTCAATAGATACGTTTAAGATAATAATACTCTGATGGTCAACAATGCAATGCAACAGTGCGTACGTTCGATTCAATATGAAAGGCATCCTGAATTTTCAGATTTTTTTTCTTTGGGTCTCCATTACAAAGTTATTTAGGTAATATTTTGGTCTGATTTGCTGGAAAGATGACATCTTTTTCTCCCTCAGTTTGTTACCGGTCGATGATCCCGTTACTTTGTTCTTTAACACAAGTTTTTCATCTTCCCAATAGTCAATGGTTATTTAATTCAAGAGTGGAGCTGGTTGGTATTCCATTAAGGCATTGCTGAATTTTCAATTGTCTGTGTTGGTACGTATTACGTACATACCCTTTCTGCTCCTTTTAAAGCAGGGCAGGGGAGGATACAAAAACGGGAAGACTTGTGTGAGAATTCGATTCGATTGCTTTTTAACAGGCTTCACCTTTCCAAAAGAAGAAAACTCAATTAAATTGCAAAGTTGAATTTACTTCTCACGCGCAACGGGCACTACAATGTGGACCATCAATATCAATCTATTATTGATACTCCATTGATTTGATCAGTTGTACGTACACCACTATGTTTGAGAGTTTTACGAGTTATTCATTTTAAAAGATGAAAAATATTATTATTATGGAAAAGAGCCATCCTTTTGTTGGCAGCTGTATCAAGTAACCAAATTCAACCGATCAATTCTCCCTATTGATTCTAATTTGACAAATAGGCGTGTATTAAGAGCTATTTATCATTTTCAAGGGTGTATCTCTATTCCACATCCAAATTCATTCTTGATATTATTGCATCCAATGCAACGTTTGTGTGTGTAAATGAAATAAATAAAAGTGCATCACATTTTAAAATGAAGATGCACTGAAGCGAAAGGAGTTAACTATGATGAATGAAATGTGTATACCTAAAAATTGGGAGACCTTACAGACTTGGTAAAGATGGTCTTCTTTTGATGTCCCTTTTTTGGCTACCATTATCAAACTCTTTTTTTCTTTATAAAGATATCTGCGTGATTGTTTGGATTCCTGCAGATGGTAGCTCTCAACCTTACGATTCTATGACATGATAACATTTCGTGACAAACTTCCACCCGTCACCTTTCTGCTTGAAGTGATTCATGCAAGCCTGAGACCAGACCACAAACTAAAAAGTACTATCGCATTGATTATTTGCACGAAATATGTCTATAGACGATGAGAGAGAGAGAAAACCGGTCAACAATGAGCCCAAAATTCCGCCTCATTGTGTATGTCTGCGTTGTTCTTGTTCCTACACATTTCTTTTTGCCAGTCAAAAAGTTATCACATCATCATAATCAAGTTTCTTTAGCATCAACCTAAAGGATGGGAGACAGAGGAACGGAAAAGAGATCATAGAAATACTATTCTGCAGCCAATATAAAAACACAGAAAATTCGTAAATGCATATTCAATTGCATGACACAATACATTCTTTAGTGTATCCCATTCACCATGAGCAGTTTTGTACGCATTCGTATATAAAATTTGGGGCTCCAAGCAAGAAACTACTTGGTATAGCAGTGCTGGCGCAGCAAGTTGCATGCTTGTTTTTTTTGGTGTCGTGGTAAACCCCTGCGAAGTGAGTAGGCATGCGATGTGATATGAATTGAAAATTGAATGTTAATCTAATTGTATTGTATATTAAATGAGAATATCATTATAATATATGCGTTTGGTGTTACTCATGATGATGAGTATGAGATGTTGGAGTTGGTGTGTGGTTCTCAAAAAGTGCACAACCTCACTCTGTGGTCTTTATTCAATTTTTTGTCTGCAGCATATTATTCGCCTTGAATTTAATACCCTTCGTACATAATTTGAATGAAAGCTCAATGAGTTCTCCCACTAGGAGCTTTCATTATGAAAACCTGCATAATATACAGCATTTATAGAGAGTAAACCCTCTCTCTCTCGTAGCGAAAAATTCTGTTGCTTCTTCTTCCCCGCAAGTATATAACAATATACATTTTTGGTTTCTGATTATTCTTCCCTTAGAAATGTCCAAAATGTACATAAAACTCATAATTTTATGTATTTGTAGCAGTGGGTTCAAGCCTTGTTAGCATTCTTACTCCTTGTCACACATTTCATATTCACATGGTGTGGTGCAGTTTTGTGTTTATTTCACAGGCTGTACAAGCACTTGGAAATGAAAAGGATATAAGTCAGAGCAAAGACCCCATACCAGAGGTGAGCCGAGAGGAAACCAATTTTTTGATATCAAATCAGCATTTCTACTTTGGACACCAATGCAGCAGCAGCAGAGAGAAAGACTGAGAGAGACCACTTCAATCCAATATGTCGATGCAGAGTTCTTGCTCTATATGCGCATATATTACATTATCATCATCCTTCGCCCAGTTGTACAGAGTAGAAAAAGCAAACGAAGAAAAAGAACAACGTATTTTCTTATGAAATATGGAATATTTGTCAGCATGTGGTAACAGATTGTGTGATAGACCTAACACAGCTCCAACACAGTTAAAACCGATAAATGTAATATAAAATGTAATGGATAGTCTTTCAAAAGCTAGTGGCTTCTTTGTACTTTTCAGTTTAGGGTTAGTAAATATCCATATAAGATCTCTGTATATGCTTACAGGGAACCATATATATTCTGATTTCCAGAGAGAAATCAATGAGTAACTCTACAAGACTCATTTTATTCCAACACGCCACTTTGACATCATGAAGAAGCATAAAACCCTTCAACATGAACACGTTCGAAACCTTCTAGACGTGAAAGTAACAAATGACTATGCCATGTTTTCCTTCGCTCTCCTATCACTACTACATTACTACAGAGAACCACCAATGTGACTACAATAACACAATGATTATTATTATGACGATGAAAAACACATTATGCACACTGAGCATTATTTTCGGTAAATATACATGCCTGCATCTTGTACATATTGTGCTTGCATAGTCCAAGTGCCTATCTGCTTGACAGGCATATGAAACGAAGGCCCTCGCTCTAACTGGTTTTGCTAATATAGTTTCCAACTGTGCTGGATATAGACTTTTTCATTTAATACTTCAACAGCCCTATTTACACACACAATATGACATGACATGCTTCAGGCATGATGTTTGTACGTAGTCGTCAATATAGTGCACTGATAAAAAGGTGAGACTATAATGCTTATATTAAAGTAATTCTGGGCACAATGCTATATGCGTTTATTAACCAATTTCAGTTTGATTTGATATGATAAAAAAAGCAGCTTGTTACAGTAAATGAATTATAGAATAATGTTTTCAAAGTTAATATTATCATTCCTCACGATGATAATATGATGTTGTTTGAAATGCAATAAGATTCTTGTACTACACGAAACAGCTAGAGCCAACCTGTGTGTGCAAGTCAAAGTCAGCAGTCAACTACATAATAAGTCAGCTTTCATACAGTTTATCCGTTATTTATGACTTGAATAGCGCCAGATAATGAACCAGGGGAGCCAGAGCCACGGCAGGGAGGCTTCCATGCAATTTCATATCATCGTTTTCTATGTGTCACATCATTATATTTAACGATCATCTGATATACGTGTAATGAGAAGTTGCTTTTGACACTAATTAAATTCCATTTGACCACACATTGAGTCATACGTATAAATATATATGGTGAGATACAAAACAATTTAGAAGTACGTACACAAGTACAACAACCACAATGCAGTGCAACAACAATAACATGTGCTAAACAACATCTGCATCACACAATTGTGATCAGCAGCCCCTAATTGTATTATGGGAGAGTGGATAAGAAGGGTATCAGAAAGGGAAAGTGTTGGAACTTGCTGGGTGAAGTGATAGTCCTTCCTCACAAGTAATTACTTTCAAACACGGAACCAAAAAAGTGAGAACCAAAAGCCCACTTGCTTTGCTTGTCATCGTTGAGATGAACGAAGCAACCCTTTCCTCCCGAAGAGGCCCTCATCTTGATGTGTTTCATACCCAAACTGATATACTTTTACTCAAAGCTAACCGATACTTTATTACTTTGCATATTCCAAACTTCGCGAAAGTCATTGATCATACATTATTACGAGATTTTATTTACTCATCAATGCCAAGGTCAATTCGGCATCCAGAAGCTTTGTAAATGTCAGAAATGTAGAAAAAAAACGTGTTTTTGCATATTCATTCAGCCAAGTTTTATGAATCT